>VYZQ01013772.1:68467-108654 GCA_013400655.1 Mystacornis crossleyi | reverse complement strand
ATTCATACAGTAGAAAACATCGTATTTAAAATAATCCCTCAAGATTCTTCTCAGGATATCAAATGAGATGTAGGACCTAAAACCAAAAAGATAGAGAGGTGTTTTTAGTGAACACCTGTAGCTATTCTGTGCACAAATCATTTTAACCTCAGTCAGTAACTGTGCAGCAGTTTTACTTTGCCCCCATCTATTAGTTTTTAATCCTACAATGATAAAATATTATAACACGCTTTTAATCTTAAATTGCAAGCATTGAGTTGAAAGAGACCATTTTCTAGTAGTACACTCATCTAAAGAATACCTTTTACTAATAACCTTTTGCTTCCACTAGACACTGTTACCACCTATATCAAAATAAGGAATGCAGTACCTGGCATGTACTGTTACTACCTATATCAAAATACTGTACTGTTACCACCTATATCAAAATAAGGAATGCAGTACCTGGCATGTCCCATGTGAGAAGCATCATAAACTGTTGGACCACAGCAATACCACAACACCTTTTTTCCATTCTGAGGCTGAAATATTTCCTTAATAGAAAGGAAAGGTACAGCGGTCAGAAGAAATCGAAGACATGACCTTGGGCCAGTAACACCCCATTTGGAGATTAGAACATGAAAACATGGATTATAATTACAAAAAAAGAAATAGTTATTCCACTCCCAGCTTAACCACAAGTAAAGATCACCACTAGCTTTATAATGGAAGAGATAATGGGGTGTGATAATACTTATGTTCTATGCATTCTTATCAATCAATGTATCGGGTTACAATGATTTGGACTAGGCAGGGCATTATTCAAACTGTTTGTAAAAGCTTTCTTTGGCACTGAAAAGCATTACACACTATAATCACAGATACTTGAATACTACATCCCATGATACATTAATATTCTTAATATTTCCTCTTTCCCAAAGGACTTGCAAACAAGACCACAAGAAGTTTCACACTTTTCGTATTACAACTATATATTTGGTGAGACATTTTTTACACAGGCAACATCTGAATAAAGAAACTGTGATTTTATTCTGCTCACACGGCCTACACTTACATGTATTACAGTTGAATGCCTGGCTATTTTGCATGACAACTTGAAACTGGGAACTGAATATTATGCAATATGCACAAAGAGACACACACTTGTAGCCCATGTATATCAGTGTATATAGTATTACACTTGCCCAGCAAATGCATTTGACTGGCACAGAGTTTCTGGCCCCTGCTTGTTAATATTCCACAAAATACAACCCAGAGACCTGACTATTGACAGGGTAAACACTTCAGACACAAGCATTTGATGGCTGCTCTATTTGTGTTTCTAGGGAAATCTCCACTTTCCCTTCATTTACTCACCTTACTTCGAGTCAGGCTGTTGTAGAGGCAGAGCCTGGAATGTTTTGTCCCTTCAGGGGGAGACCAGGGGGGCTGCACACGTTTGCCTTTACCTAGGAGAAAAAGCAGTTTAAAGAAAACCGAAAAGACACTTTCCACAAACAGATCTGCAATATAACATTTTCTCCTTATCACATCATTATTTCAGAAGAAAAAACCCCACATCTAAATGGAGAAAGCAGCTTCAATCCTAGTAATCCAGCTACTCCTGTTAGAGCCTCCTACAAAGCACCAAAACAAAAGTAAATTATTTCAATCTAGTTTATTTTCTACTCTCTAACTTGCCATTACTATTAGCTTTTGACCCAAGTAGCAGTGAGGAAGAGGGTACAAAAGTAAGAGCATGCAATTCAGGCAAAGTACTACCAAGAGTTTTGAAATTCAGTGAATCATTAATGAAGTGTTATGGCAGTCCTCGGCTTTCTGCAACGCCATTGATTTTACTGTGATGGCACATCACAGATCTCACACCGAATTTGCAAAATATCTCCAGAGCCCAGAGGTGGTCTCTAGAGCCAATACTGACAGAGTATTTGCACTCAGGGTGAGACGGAGAGGAGACAGAAAGGCTTAGAAACAACCTCAGCTTTATATCATGCGTTTTTGCTATGTACACAAGCCATTTCTGAACACACTCATTTACCACAAATATGCTCCACTTCAGCAAGAGGCTACATTTTGCCATTAAAGAGAGTAGATGAAATCCAGGGTAATGTTAATGACAATATTCTTGCATTTGTTTTCTCCTAAATTTGTAAGAAGCAACGTGGTTGTTAAACTCATGGGTTTTGTTCAAAGAGAAGTATGGGCATGTGATCTGTGCACTGGGTTGCTTACAGCTGTTAAATGATGTTAAACCAATTATCACATTAACTAGGAATGAAAGCAAACCAGGAAATTCAAAAATACAGCAAGTTTGCCAGCTTAATACACACAGCGCTATCTTTAGGAATTCTCATGGTATGCATTTTAACTACAATTAAAATATTATACAAACTATTTGTTTTGACAACAAAATTGCCTTTCTGATCCCGTGTCTCAGGGTGCTCTTCATTAACTTTGTTTCCCTCAATATCTTCATATGCATATTTTGGCTGAAAACCTTCCAGTAATGTAAACATTCATGGTATAAAAAATTTAATCTCTTCATCTTGCTTTTTTGAGTAACTGCCTCAATACAAAAGAAAAAGATATTAACTGTAGTACTCTGCCTCACAAAGGGACTTCATTTAATCTCCATGCTATGAACCCATGGAAACATGTGTCCATTATAAAGATTTCATTGCATGAGGTACTCCTGAACAGAACATCTCAAGTTCAAGAGAAGTCTCTCTCTAACACAGGTCATACACTAAGGTATGGATTTGTTTACTGTTTGATTTACAAAGATTACTCTGGCATGCTTAATTGTGGTCAAGTCTTCCCTCAGGGAAAGAAGCCTGTGTGGGTTAGTCTAATAAAAGATAAATCTGTAAAGCTTTCTTCAGTTACAACCACATGAACATAAGGAAAAACCCAGATACTGCAACCCATACTTCTCAGCTTGCGAGTTAGGTGCCACTTTTTATCCACTATACAGATGCCGAGGGCAAAGTAAAAGGCTGGTAAAATATTGGTTCGTCTGTTCAAATACACCTCTGTCAGCCTACAGCCCTTCCCCTGGTTGAACTGAAGTTCATTTGCTCTAATCCACCATGGAGTTTTCCGGGACACCAAAAAAACAACAATGTAGTATTTGGGGTCTAAGAAGTATGGTGGATTCATGTGTCACTTTCACAGCGAGCACTGCAGAACACCATTCCAGGACTCCTGAAACACAGGCACCAATCACGGAGACCGAGCCCTTCAGAAAGAGACACTTGACAGTAAAGATTTCACGGTCAGGAAAATGGAAACCTTTTCTCTTACTGCTCTACCCTGATCCACGGAAATCTAGAGACAATCTGTAGTTAGTGGATAAATCTGCTATCAGAGCCAGGGGTGCAGCTGAGATCCCTTCTCTGCTGGAAGGAAACAATAACCAGCACAAACACTTGCAGGCACACACAACAAACACAGAATTTACTCACAGCAGTCTGATTTTAACTGCTGCTCTGTTAGGAACTGAGAACACAAATGGTGAGAGGGTGTGAGAAGATGGCATTGGAGTAATATTAGTCAACAGCCATCAGCAAGAACGACAGACATGCATTCATTTGTAGGTATTGCAAGCACTATACAACAGCTCTGCGTTGTTATTATCCATTATTTCATGACTCCCTGAGCAAGGATCTCACTATAAAGCAATTAAATTAGACTAGCTCATTGGGAAACACCTCAGGAGAGTGATGCAGCTCCCAAAAATGCCTGCCCATTCTTACACAATGACCTAGATTAACCAGGTAATACTTCCTCAAATCATCAGCATGCCTAAATTACTAGGGTTAAAAAAGAACCTCACACATTCTTTGTGAAGTTCAGTGTTAATAACAATCATAAGAGGAAGTATTCAGTTTATTTTATTGTGAATTTGTATAGTATACAACAACCATTTAGTTAACCTTGCAAGGAAAAAAAAGTGGACTGAGCAAATCTTGGTATTTATAGGAAAAAGCCCAAACCAACACATTCTTTCACAAACCAGAAGACAGCCAGCTTTTTAAAGAAAACACACATAATCAAATTCTGTACACTAAGGAATTTTAACATTAAAAAAAATGGATAACAGCTTTTACATCCAAATAAGTCAGGATCTATCAATTGCACAGTAACTGTATGCAAGAATAATGTTATGACTTTGAATACAAATTGATACTGTAAATTTTAAGGCGTGCAAGAGAGTATGAAAGGGAACTGCTAGGAATTCTAGCAATAAAATACAATACAATGTCAGCTAGTCTATAACCTGCCCGCCAGTTTCATATTACTCACTTGTTTGAAGTTTACAAGGCTCATTTTTTTCACTGCTGCCATCATAGATTGCTTCTATGTGTCTGTACCACCGGACAACATGGATATACTGGTCCACAGGTGGCCCCGAAAACTTTCTGAACACCTCCACATCTGCATGTGAAAATGTGAACCCCTGGATATAACTACGAGTGCTCAGGTACTCGTTCAGAGCCTTCACCCTGGCTTCCTCTTCACTAATGCTCAGAATAAAACTGTAGCTGGAAGCTGTAAAGAGAGGCACAGGACATTTGGTCAGCATTAAAAGAAGGAGATCCCATGACCAAAATATATCCTTATAATATACATCTCCCCCTGTAAATTAGCTCTGGCAACTGGTAAGAAATTTAAGAAAATTAGATTTAATACAAGCTACCAAATAACTACGTATTTCCTATTAATAGGATTATGTTCATGCTGCCATAAGTTTTTGAAGACATCTTTCAAAGAGTAATAAGGACAAGAACACAGGTCTTTTTCACGAAGAAATATAATCTACTGAAATTGGAGAAAGCCCTTCACATAAAGCAAACCTAATCAGTCACTCTTTTCCATGCAGCTAAAACACTCATCCTGCCAATATTTAGCTTTCATTCATTTTCTACACTGTGGAAAGGCTGGGAATTTGTCTACTGAACTTGAGCACATAGTTACACTTTTGCAGGGCTGCTGCCTGCACGCAGGCTCCCAGCACGATACTCAGTTCCTCCTCCTTGCTCTAGAAACTCAAAACCTCAGCTGCCGCTGTATATTCCCATACTTCTCCCATGCCCCTTTCCTCCTTGGGCACATGAATAATATTTAAAATGAGTAAGGTCTACACGAACAGAAAGGATATCAGATCATGCTCCTCTCTCACCATTTTTTAATTCCATGATTTCTTTGGTATATAGGCAAAGCAGGTTCAGTTACGTCTCATCTTGACAAACACGGGGACACAGGGGAAGCACCAACAAGGCTCTGTGGGAATGCTCACAGTAAGAGCACGCCCTGTGCAAGCCAGTGGGTACAAAGCACTCTGAGGTTATGGCAGTGGGCTAGCACTGCCATTAGGCGAACCCAGCACTCACATTTTCCTACAGTGATTCAATGTTTGCAGCTCCGTTCGTGTTCAAAGTACTGTATAAACACGAAGGCAATACCCCGTTTAGGTAGTCAGCCAGCAAGCTAATTTAAGCCAAGGTCAGGGTGCAGTAAAGTGAGAGAGGCAGGAGGAGAGCACCTGTCCCTGCTCCCAAACCCCAGCAGAGACCTTGGCCAGAAGTGTCACTTCTCACACTGGTGTGAGTCTCTCCTGCACGAGGAGTTCCCCCACAGCATGGGGGTGCTCACAACGTTGCTCTGGGAGAGGCAGGAATGAAAGGAGATGAGGGAGTAAAGGCTAGGAGAGGATGTGAGGGGCTGCACAATTGAAAAGGTTTTCCAAATATCATCAGTTAAAACTTTATGAGCCATTTTCTATATGGAAATCAATTACTAAAATATCCAATGGTAGCTCGGGATGACAGGGAAGTGGCAGCTAGATATCAAGCGTGTTTGTATTCAACTCTTTGGGGTATAAATGAGATAGAGTGACACATCAGGAGAACTAATTAAAAAAGTCAATGATTAAAAAAAATTAAAAATCAAAGTTCACAAGAGATATTTAAATTTTACACACAGAAGCAAAGACAGATTCATGTAAAGTATAAATCCTTCTCAAGGCCTATCCATGTAATTGCTCAGTACAAATAAGGAATATCAAAGAAATAATCGTTCATAACTTGACCTTATGGGCTTGCCTTACCAGGTGAATGGGATTCAGCTTCGGCTCACACAGCTGCTTTTACTGTAATCTTTTCAGGCTTCTAAATATTTACTGATGTTTATCATCACAGAACTTTACATGTTTATACACACGAAACAGTTTGAAATAGTTATGTTCATTAACTGTGGAAACCTAAGACATAAGTCTTCCTTGAACATGAATTTAGTGTACATGAATCATAAGAGGGAGAAGGCAAAAAAAAAAAAGGAATTATAAGAATGATCTGGGTAGAAACAAAACTATATCTCAAAGAAAAGATCTTTTGCAAGGAAAAGCAACCCTCAATTTGCAGAGTATTATTATGGTTATTATGACCATTATTCACATATTGGGCTGCTAATGGGAAGCAAGTCAGTGTATCTGAAACAATATAAGTGCTTTCCAACCACATCTGTAAACCAATCTAAAAGGGAAGTTGCCCAAACTTACACACAAATACAACAAATATGACAGCACTCATACAAGCTGATTTTGGCAAGGAGAGACGGCAAACACTGCCTGTGAATGTCAGTACCAGCTCAGGGCTGATAAGCTTAACAACCAAAAAATTTTTGAGCAATCCTGGCACAGACATTAATACTTGAAATTGTAATGTTTGGCAGGCTCACCGTCCCACTCCCAGTGTCCCACATGGGGACAGGCTCAGGCTGTGCTGAGCAAGTGACTGTGGTAACGCTGTCTTTTGGAAGGCAGTGCAGCAGTGGACCCTTTTTTTTCAAGCAAAAGGAATCAGTGACAGCTATCTACATAAAAGTCTGTTCCGATTTAATTGCTATCACAACTAAAAGAAGACTAGTAAATCTACAGAATCTGGTTTTCTGTGATTTCTATTCTGTATCCTCAGTCCCCCCCATCTTGCAATGCCTTCAATTTATTAAACACTCCCACTGAAATCGTTCCTGGTATGTCCTAAGTGCTGCATCCCATCTTCCCATACACTTCAATATCCTTATCCTCCTGCACAGCTCCAGCCCATCTTTGCTCAGCCTGCCAATGGTCTGCAAGAGGCAGCTGCCCACTGTCAAGTTGATTGATTAATTAATACCAGTCAATGGATTCAAAAATTATTGAGGGAGAAGGGCCAATGGATATATGTACATCTGACCTGTTTTCCCAGCTGCTTTAGGGAAACAGGATAAGGAACTGCCCTTGTCTCTGACTGAAATTTTTTTCCACCCCCAAAACAGAAAAACTACAGTTGTTCCTACTCAGTTGCATTAGGAGGTGTCTCCTTGACAGCAGGAACATGGGAGTACTACAGAGCTGTTGCATAACACTGAATTTTAACTCATGTGTACAGAATGATCCATAGATATTGTATCACACAAGAGGAAACAAGCACTGAGCACGAATATTGGAGAGGAAGCAACATAACCCTGGAAAATCAGAAGAATTAAAGTTAACAACACAACGTTAAAAAGTTGTTTCAAAAAAATTCTGTTGTAGACATTAATTAATACAGTTCTCATACAATAACTGCTGGTGTACAATCTCTTTGGGTGATATAATTGTCATACATTCTTCTCTCCATGCACGGAGTGCTTCAGAGACTACTAAAGGACACTGGGAATTTGTCTGAGAGACTGCAGCAACACAGACTCAAAGGCACAGGACTGCTTCTGCATTTTATTTGCACATAAAATAACTTCTGAAGTTTAATCAAGACACATAACCCCCACAATATCAAATTTCATGGAAAATTTTCACTTTTATTAACTTGAAAAGGAAAACCTCTGTTCCTTGAAGGTATTGACAGCAGAGTAAACACAGAAAAGCCATAAAGTAGGCAGTAAGCTAGCTGACAAAACCAGGGAGTTACTTTGCTTCAGGGAAAAATTATGTTTTCTGGGCTTCCCTGAACCTGCTAACCTTGTCAGTCATAATTAGATGACAACATAAATGTTCTGGGAATTCTGCAGAGGCATTCTCCAAAAAGAAATCTTACCCATTTCTGAACATTTTGAAAGGTAATTTCTCTTCCAACTTGGCTTTCACAAATTTAAGGCAACCCAGAAACAAATGTAACATTATTAATGCAGCTCCAAACTGGCCATTTATCATCGTGGCCAGCCACTCCGGTACCTTTGAGAGGGATTCCAACTATCTGCTCAGCCAAGACGAATTCTCCTTTTCCATAAACATTTCACAAAAACCAAACCAATGCAGTGATTCCAGCTAATGCCAGACACAGCATATACAGAGACAGAAAAACAAAGGATTTATCAAGACTCACACATGAGGAGAAAGAAGCTTTTAAATGTACAGGGATTTTTAAAACTGGAGTATCCCACACCAAGGAAGAGCTTTTCAATCCTAGTCACTTGAGTCCTGAAAGTTTCACTGCCACTTTTCCTGAACCGAAACTAAATGTAACAATTGCAATTTCAGTTTAAAAAAACCTCACCCTAACAAATAGTAACTACTCTTAGAGTGCACCTGAACTGAGGCTTTGTTCAGTTTTTTCCCTCCAAGATACCGAAAAGACTTCCGAAAAAGCCAATCCCTTGACAACAAAAAATTTTTCACTTAAGTGGGAATATTACTTGTGGTGAATAAAGAGCAAAGTAATTCTCGACAACAAGGACAAAGGGGCAAAAATATTTGTATTTACAGAGCCTTAACTGGAATGACAGAAATTTCCAACCCTTTACATACCATAATGGTATTTCATACTTGCATGACTGGTATTCCAAGTTTCCATTTGCTACTGTAGCGCCAAAAATTACAGTGCTACCCCAGCCCTCCTTCCATATGGAAGCGAGCAGTACAACCCATCATTAAAACACGACCACAAAAAATGTCCGTAAAAGTCCAAAAGTTCGGGCGTGAGTTCAGGGGAGAACACTGATGGCTTGGGAAAGACAGTACGGGAGACACAGAGACAGGTGAAAAGCACGGGCGGCGCGCTGGGCAGCGCACGGACCGAGCGCACCCAGCATCTCCCGGCACCTACCGAGCTGGGGGACAGCTGTTCCCAGACCTGGGTAACGAGGAGCTCCGGATTTATTCCATAAATCGCTGAATGCCGACATTAGCCTTGCCACCCGCGGAAACGGGCACAACGCGAGTCGCATCCCGCGGGTCACGCACCCGGCGCGGGGCTCTGCGGCCGCGGGGCCCCCGGGCGCGCCCCAAGGCGGCGGCTCCCAGGGGGCGCGCGGCGCCGCTCGCCGACCTACCGTGCTCGGCGCTGGCGGCTGCTGCCATCCCGGTGTTGGTGCCGCTGCCTCCGCCTGCCCTCGCTCCCGAGCTGATGCAACAGCGCGTCCGGAAGCCTCGCCCCGCCCGCCCTACGCTACTTCCGACCGGCCGCGTCACCCGGGCAACGGGCAGCGCCTCACGGCCCGGACCGGCCGACACGGCAAGCCCGGCGGGGAAATGAGCGCCCGGAGCAGCGCGGCCTGCCCGTGACCCAACAGCACCGTGCCGCCCGCGCCCCGGCTCCCAGCGCCGCCGCCCGCCTTTCCTTCAACAGCTCCCAGGACGGAGACGCCGCCGCCAGAACAAAGTCCCAGAGTCAGCTTCCGTCTCAACCAGGCTTTTATTGCTGTGCTTCAAACGTAACGGTGCTGAACAGTCGGATACAAAACAAAATCGTTTCATAAACCAAAGCATCACAATACTCTCAAAACCAGCAGCGGACTCTCGGTCCCCACTAGCCAGGTTGGGACAGCATAGCACTGCCACACTAAGGGATAAACGAGCTCCTGGCTCCCACTTGGGCATCCAGCACCAGAGTTTAATATTTTACAACGCAAAAGTAGGAAGGTCGTGTGAACATGTAAACAACAAAGGCATTACATCCCTTCCAGCTGTCTGCATGAGGTCAGGAGGGTATCCATGCCACCACTTCTACTAGCAGTTTCTGACACCCTCATTTAAAGGAAAGTTGAAGACCCACCTATGTACACAGGAACATTTTTGCAGTTCCTCATAAACATTAATCTTCAGCTTCACTTATAATGTTATTACTTCTTAAAGTCCTTGATATGCTGTATTAAAGCTTTCGTATAGGCCTCAATGCATCCAGTAAATTAGTAATACATCGTTTCTTTCCCAGTGTGTTTCTCCAGTTGAGCAGCATCTGATAGGATTGTTCTTCTCTATTATCAGGAAATTTAGAAATAATTTTATCAATATCATTTTGCTGTAGATGAGTTTTCCTAAGCTGCTTCCACTGTTGCAGTGGTACTTCCTTTATAAAGACCTCACAGGTATCTCTCAGTTCTGAAAGAAGAAACACACAACACGCATCAGCTTGGATTTTAAAACACAGGGGGGTTTTTCCAACCAAGACCACCACGAGCAAAACTCATCACTTGAGCATCCAGCACAACAATTTGCTGTGTACGGGTGCATATATGGATGTTTGATGTGGTCTTCTATGTGAGGGGACATTTGACAGAGAGATCTCCCCCTCTGACCTACAGCTCACTCAGTAAAGCAGAGTGCACTGCTACAATTCAGACTTGTTTTAAAAATTTTTTTTAAAATTTGTTCCATTCTTATTCTTAAAATAATGACTGCACTATACTCCCCATGCAGAAAAGTCATGCTCCAAAGTAGAAAAGTTCACCACATGGATTACAGCTTCTCTCAAGTGCAGCAATAATCCTGTTTCAGCATATTTTACAATGAACTGGAAGCCTTGTAGCTCTAAGCAATATTCATTAGCTTCTTTATACTATTCCTTAAGTACACTAAAGTCAACAGGAAAAAAAGCCACATTCCAAGTACTGCAAATTTATGGCATACTTACCCGTTTGAGAGAGATCTTCAACCGTTATCTGACACTTTGGTTCTCGTACCTGTAATACAAAGTTGGATCGTTACTCCAACAAATCAGAGTGCTTCACTCACAATTATTTTTTACCTATTTGACAGCTTGCTTTTACAGCATACACACCAAAACGGGGAGGGGGGCACATTTCAGAGCAGACCTGAAAGTATTTGAGTAAAGAGAACTGCATGGTGAAACAAACATGCTACTGGCTCCAAGGCAACATTCAGTGCTATCGCAAAAGACTAGCTTCTGTCAGGGAGACGAAAGAGGTAGAGTAAATTAAATGAGGAGACTGAAGGTTTTTTCCCCCAAGCTCACTTCTCATACTTTCTATTACATCTTTAAGGCAAAGTTTCCTCTATTGTTTTGCCTGAAAGCTCCAGGAATAGTTAAGAATTCAGCTAAAGGGATACATATATTAGGGAAAATACAATTATAATTCACACATGTATGCTTATCTTACAATTTGCGGAAGTTCCACTTGGAATGTTAGATGGGGCATTCTGCTGAAAAGCAGAATTCTAGGCCGGTTTTGCTGGCAATGAGGACTTAGCAATCCTCCTCAACCACACTGTCATATGGCACTTCCAGCCCCTGCACAGGACCACACCCTGCTCAGAAACCACACTATTTCCCGCTTTTTTCTTCTGAGGGAAGAAAAGGAAATACTTGAAGTCACCAGATGTCAGAGAAATAAAAGGAGAGCTGATAATTTGGCAAAGTTACAACCTTGAAATGGTTTCAGAGCCTGACTCCCCACCTCGCTGGCCCTTCTGCTCCCCCTGGACTGCAGGGTAGGGCTCACAAGCTACCACCATAACAACTGCAGGAAACTTTTCCTTATGTTCTCACTGATGTGGATCACTGCTTGCTCCTCTCTAGGTACAGAGAGTGTGCACCCCTCCTAAGACAGGAGGGGATTAAATTGCCTTTCTGCACCTGAGCTGATTTAACAGCACCAGGGGCCCCAAGCCTATCGCTGTGTCAAGGCTGATGCTCTCAGAACTGTTGCCAAGCTGATTGGAGCCTGTCAGCTCCCTGGAAGTGCACTACCTCGGGCTTTCTTGGGCTGGATTAACTTTCCTGGCAGATTCACAAACTATAATCAGTTGAAAGAAGCCTAGGAGCACCCATGTACATTGTATAGCTTTTGTGAGGGGACAAAGAGGGAAGCCACCGAGAAAGGCTCTCTTCCTTTTTAGCACTGTCAATTCATTAAACAAGCAGAGCCAGAGAGTACAGCACCACCGCAGCATGAACAGTCCAAACACAAAGCACAGTAGCATGTCTAGCATAACAGTTAGTGCTACAGCTGGCAAGCTTTAGGAATATTTTTTTACATGTGGAAAATGAGGATGAGGAGCTACTGTTCTGCCCCTGAGACTTGTGTTTATTAAGGTATGGTCCTTTTGTAAGCATAAGCCAACATGCTGCCTGCTTGCACAGGGTCAGAGACCCACAGTGACACCACCACCTGACCAACATGCATAAGCAGGGATGCGGGCAGGAACCACCCCACATGTCACACATGTAGTTGTACATCATTCTCACTGAAAACACTTCCTGTTTAAGGGTGTAAACACATTAAAGAAGTTGATCTTATTTATACAGGATAATTCTTCAGCAGGAAACCACATGACTGAAAGAGCACAGCATGGCTGACACTTTTTTTTCAAAATCCATCATCAGCTATTCAAGTATCAGCAGCTGTTGTGGTTTTTTTTTTTTTTTAGAGCAGTATGAATCACTGGTTCTTCAGAAGGGAAGGTGTGTTGGTGCCAAACTGCCCAGTCTCAGGACTGCATCAGTGTAACTCTCCTTAGCAAGTAATCTCTTAGAGCAGCCTGAGCACTCCAAGGGCAGACTCGACATCTGCCCGTGACAGCTCTTACGTGAGAGACAAGTGGCACCATGTGCCAGTTTGTAACTGCATCATTCTACAACCATTTTATTCAAACTACAGAGATGTTATATTTGCCTATTCCTATGCTACAGCACTTTGACCACATTTTTTGTCATGTTTCTTCATCAGCTTCTACAAATAGATGAATTGCTGCACATCTGGCCAGGGCATGAGGGGAGACACAACCCAACAAAAAAACAGGGGTGTTTCACATATTTGAGCCACTTATGGACCTTAAAAGAGAAAAAGAGCAGAGTTTAGGGTGATCCTTTGAACATATCTTTCACTTATCTTTCTTCAGTCTTCAAGTATTTTTGATATCATTAAAATGAATTTAATTACTCAAAATGCCTAATTAGTAGCATTAGACAAGAGCTCACACACTGAGTGAGAAGTGCATTGGTGAGGGACAAGAGAAGCTCCAGGGAGAAGAAAGTGCTGTACACACACAGCGAGAACAGTCTGGATGTTTTTCCTAGACCCTCATCAAGACTAACATTTGTTGTGACATTAAATGAAAAAACAAAGATGGAGCTCATTTTTGCCTTGCAGTGCTGGTAGCAGAGTAGCTTCTAACTAGAGAAGCTAAAGCCAGCTTGTATTTACCTCATCCAGTTTTGGATTTCTCTTGCAGAATGCTAGACTAGCAATAGGTTTTTTCAGACTCAAACAAAGATTCTGAAATAGTGTTGGACTACAGGATGCCACGGTCTGTCCAGCTTTAAGGTGGAACATGTGCCAGCAGCCAGCCTCAGCTGGATAAACCCATTTTAGGGATAGACTTTGGAGCTGGCACATTCTGAGCCCTGAACCCCTCATCTTATGGGACTGCTTAGGACCAAGCATTTAGAATGTCAGGTCCTGGTCTGCAGCTTGTGACATGAGCCCAAAGGCAGGAAGACTCAATCACAGGAGTAGTCTTATGAACAAATAATTTGTAGTCAAAATGTAATGGGAGCTCGAACACCACCATGGAGGTAAACAATAGCTGACATCAGTTGGGGAGTACACATGTAAAGCAGCAAAAAATGAAATTAATTGGATCAAGATATCACTTGGAGACAGTCCGAAGTGAAAGCTTGCAGCTAGTCAAAGTGTTTTCCCCGCTTCCAAAGCATCCTGGTCACAGGGTCTGAAATGTTTCCAAGTATTGAAAAGGCCAACTGCAGCAGACACATGCAGCTACTGAATGCATCAGGCACTTGCTAATTAATATCTGACCTTGCATGAATCACAACTTGTTGCATCACAGGAACACATCCTACCAGAGGTCTACAGTGAGACAAACTTTGAGGGCTGTGTATCAGGTACAATTAGGCTGTGAACAATTAAACTGATATGAAACACTTGGTCCATCACATACTTACCAGACCTCCCTCTGCATCTTTATCAGTTGAAGCAGCTGAAAAACAAAATAAGAAACTTAGAGGAAATGCAGTAACTTAAACATGGCTGAATTCACACAAGACTTATATGCAATAGAAGCTTTTGTAACAGAAACCAAAGCTTTTACAAGCCATTAAGTTTCTTTGACCTATCATACATTTCACCACAGTACTACCCTTAGCTTCCACCATCAGCAAAAAACGCTGTGCCTTCGTACAGGGAAGAGTCCTGCTTAGTAAAATGCAGACCACAGGATGCAGTTTGGTTTAAGCCACTCTTGCAACCTCCTCCACTCCAGCTTTTATGTTTCTCAGCATTTTTGTGGGCTATTGCAATACAGAAAAAAAGGCAGAAATTGTCTTTACTGCAATACAACTAGTAAGACATGATTTAAACAAACTTGGCATTTAAAATTCAGAAGACTTTTCAGTATTATTTTAAAGACACTAGTAGCAAAAATACTTTAATACATAATAGTGGAAATAGAAATTTCCAAGGAAACAGCTCAGTTTCCACTAAATAATAAATTCACACAGGACTTATCAACCTAACACTCACATTAAGAGGTTCAAATGGCTGAAGGGCAACAATTTGTAGAAAAAAAACTCCACAGCCAAACACAGTGAAAGTAATTACTGATCTAATTAGTTGCTACTTTTTGCCCCATGCATCTGAACCCACACACAGGTTTTTCCTCTTTGCCAATACAAGGCAAGCAGATTGGAAAAGTCCTTTTTAAGGACTCCATGATAATCTTGCTTTGAAGCAAAGGGATCTGTTAACAAGATAAGAAAGCTCATAGTTAAGGTTTATGCATTTTATTTACCAAATAAAACTACTCTTCATTTTACCAGACTTGCTAAGTTCAATTGCATGCTAAATGAACTAGAACTGAAACAGGTTCTCTGCAAGGCAGCACAAAACCCAGGGATAACCCTTAGAGCATACTTTGCCTAGCTCTGGAAAGCGAATTTCATGGATAATAATCAAGCAGTTACCTTTATCACACTTCAGCTTTTTAAGAGCAACGATGATTATCAGAACCAAAAAAGACAACACAACAACCGGAATAACCCAAACAAGAGCTCCCTTCCCTGCAAAGGGAGGAAAAAAAAATTAGTACTGAAACAGTCCCACAAAAAGATATTCCTTGCTATCCTAGAGAAAAACCTAAGCCCAGAACTAAATAAAACGACCCAGATAGCTTGTCCTGGAAAAGGCACTGGGACTCTCAGCTGCCCTGAACATGTGAGTACTGGTTTGCACTGCACATCATGATCCCAAAGGCAGCAGGGAATTCTGCACAGAGCTGCCATACAACTTCTACAAGGTTTTTTGAAGAGACATTTAAGGGGAAACAAGTACACAAAAGACAGTAGCAAGCTTTGGGTGCTGTGGCATAGACTGTGTGAGTTCCCTCTTCTGCCAGGCCAGAAGAAGAGAAAGCTGCTCCAGGCACAGCTTCTCAGGCATAGGAAACATTTTTGCACTATCCATAACTTTCAGCTGTGTCACCACTGCCGCTTTAAGAACCCTGGCAACACGTGTAGCTTTTCACCAAGTGAAAGTTAAGGTGGTTCATCCCTTCAGAGCTTGTCTTTAGCAAGTAACTCCCAGACTAAAATGCAGCTGCTGTTAAATATGTTACAGTAGTAGAAACCATTGTTTTGCAGACTGCTCTGGTGTTATTATCCTGAAGCCACAGACCCAACAAACCAAGCTGAGTGGGATTTGTGTACCAGACCTTGATTGGGTAAGCCACATCCTGGGTCTGTAGTATCACTGCAATTCGCGATTTCTTCCCTGTCCGGATGCCTGAAGTGGATGGTAACACAAGGTTGTATCAGCATTTCCAGAGCCATATGCAGCTCTGCCCAGCCCTGATACTTTTTCAGACAGAGCTTAGAGTCACAAATGGAACATGCATAAACTCTGATAGAAGTGCACCTTTAAACCATCCAAGATAAAATAAAAGCAAAGCAGATAAAATTTATGTATGTTAGCCTCTAAGGGGAGGGGGAAAAGAAAAAGGCAAACCACAGAGTAGAGGCATTATTCATGCACAGTTAGTTCCTTCAACAGGTAATTCTACATCCTAAAATTTTGAGCTGGGTGCTAGAAAGCTCGTTCAAGTACATATCTGGGAAAATACCAACCTGAAGACATGAGAAATGCAGGTTTACAACCACAAGCAACAAGCACAATGATACCCAAGTCCACGTCTTTCTAGGTCTCAACTTCAGATTTTGATACCTAAATTTTAAATGCATGAATAATGCCATTTGTCTTTAGGGCAATTATTTACATCCTGATGACATGTGTTAGCTATTGGCACAGATTGGGCCACAACTCTAACATTCCCTAGAAGGAAAATAGTCACTTACTCTCCAACTTACATTTGACTGTGTCTCTGACATATTTCACAGCCCTCATCGGCACAGAAATACCCTTGCTTGCATTGGCATTCAGCATTCTGTGTCAGAGTACAGGGTCTCACCGTTATCTGACCTAAAAATAAAAGTTAGCAAGTGCAAAAATTATACTCAGGCCATAAAGGCAATCTATTTTTAAGTTCAATATGCTCAGTGAGGACCAGGTTTTCCACATTAAAAAGGGGGAAATGGTTAAGGTTTCAGAGTTGTGCTTGGTACCCTCTTTGCACTGTCTGCAAGGCAAGCATCCCTCCAAGCCGTTCTCATGGGCCGTAAAATCTTTTCCTTCCTTGCAAGGGTCACATTTTCCTCTCAAATGCGAAGCACTGCAGTGATCAGCGACAAAAGTACCTGTGGAAGAAGAGAACAGGCAGCAGCAGCAATCTCGGGGGATCTTTTTAACAGACAAAGGGCTAAAACAGTATATAACAACACAAATTTCTGGGGAGACTTCAAGCCTTCCTGGCAAATCAATCGCGTGCCACGTGAACCGAGCAGCACAGCAGAGTCAGGAGGCACATTCACCATTTGCCTCTCCGACAGAGTGGTGCAAAACAAGGCATCCAGCAAGGCCTCTGCTGGGACACACGGGGACAAGGATCACTCACTGCAGCAGCTCAGAGGCAGCCATGTGCATAGCAGCATTGCTGAAGGAATCAATATCACAGAGAATTGCTTTCAATAAACTCTTTTCTCCTTTGTCTCAATTCCACCTAAATGCACCAGTAAGCTTTTGATACTAAGGATAGGTTTCTTCTTGGTGCAAAACTTGTTTCCTCTGTACACACTGAGCAAGGAGAGGAAAGCAAAACCAAACCAAAGTTTCACCTACGGACACAGAAATATCAGAATTCCCTTAGGCCCATTCTTTGTGTTAACTGAATCACTTGACTTCAAAAACTTGATCCTCAACCACAAGCAGGCTTCCTGGCTTGCTGCCAAAGCACCTCTCACAGTTATCACCTGTCACATTAAGGGGCTCTCACTTCAAGCTGGAGCCCAGCCTTTACAGCACCAAGAAGCCATCACAGCCCCAACCAGGCTTACACTTTCTCGGCACACAATGTGAAAAACAATAGCTATCAGCTGTAACTGTTTAAAGTCTTACCTGCTTCACAAAATACACAGCAGCGACCTTCATGGAAGTACTCTCTCTCCCCACAGTTCTCTGCTCGGGCTCTAGGCATTGTCAGTAGCACCACCTACAGCAGAGGCAAACAGGCATTTCAGTGATTCATCCTCCCAGGACACGATAATTATCTGGGGGAGATTAACTTGTGAAGACTTGGAAACACATTCAGAAATTTATGGGAAGCCACAGAGGAAACCCAGACTAATTTCTGTTAAGTGCTGCTTACAGCACTAATTTGCCATCACAAAGCTGGGGTTAAGGCAGCACCATGCAGCAGCCAGTGGGTTGCCACACATCCCTGCCTCCACGTAAACTTGTTTTCTTTCCACTAGTTCGCTGCAGTTGAACTGCAGATGCCAAAGTTTCTGCGGTGTGCATGCGATTCGTTTATCCCTTCTCCCATCTTTTTAATTCATCGGAATCAGTGCTAGTCTTCCTCCCGCAAAATTGAGGAAACGCCCCACAGACGTATCCAGCATTTCTCACTGGCTCTAACCTTAAGCAGAACGCAAGTTGAGTCATTACAGGAGCAGTGGGAACTTTTTTTTTTTTTTTTTTAACAGGAAGAAACATGCCGGCCGCGCACTCCGGCAGGGCTCTCGCGGAGCATCCCAGCGCCGGTAGGTCAGGTATTTCCAGGGAGGCGAGGGCAGGCTCAGTCCCGGGACACCCAAGTCCATCCGTCACAAGACTGACAGAAGAGAACCCGCTAGGACGAAAGCGGCAGGAGGGGAAGGGGCGGCCGCCGAGCTCCCCGTCACTAATTGCCACCAGCGGGCAACTTCTAAGCTAAAACCAAGAGGGTCCCGCTCTTTCAACTCTCTTCCCGGTAGAGTGGAAGTCTTCCCCGTAACTATGGGGAGTTAAGAAAACTCCCAGTTTCACAGTTAAATAGCACGAGGTCTATTAAAGAACTCACTCCTGACTCGTCTTTTTTTTTTTTCCCGAGGAGGGAAGGAAGGGAGGCAGTGAGTGCGCTATGAAGTGATTCGGGGACACGCTGCTTGTCCCCATCCCCTCAGGGCGCTGCGCTCACGCCCACGCAGTAGCGCTCCTTCAGGTTCCTCGAAACATCACACGTGAACAAAAGTTACCCGTCTCTTGAGAAAGAGGAGGGTAGAAAAACCCACAAGGCTCCTTCACACTAGAGCTGGAGGGGGAAGAAGTCTCCCTTCAGCCGCCACTCCCGGCAGGCAGGTGGAGGGCGAGCCTGTACCTGTCCCTCTTCTGCCAGGCCAGAGCACCACCCTGCGGGCCGGAGAGCCCCACCCTGCACTCACCAGCAGCAGCCCCGCCGCTCGCCCGGCTCCCATGACGGCTCCCGTCGGTCTGGCCGCCCTGTGGCGGAGCCGCCGCTTTTGTACCCGTGCGGGGCCGGAGGGGGGCGGGGCTGGGCGCCGAGCGCCCTCTGCCCTCTTGGAGCTTCCCCACCGGAGACTCGGCCGTACGCGGTGACTCTACCTGACCCGTACCTCAAATGCTCAAGGGCTACCCCCCTGCACACAGAAAGCAGAGGGAAAGGGTGGAAAGGGAATTTTTCCGACACTGTGCAAACGAAGTGCATATTTGGCTTTTCTAAAGCGCTAAAATGGTCCTCAGCTTTCTCCTCAGCAGTTATTCGTCCCACAGAAATACCATTTCTGGCCGTGATTTTCCTCAAGAATACTTTTCATTTCCTATGTGCATGTAACTGGCATGTAGGAACATTTACCTCCAGATGTTGAAACTGGATTAAAATAAATGGCACAAGGATTCACAGGCTGTTCCTTTTTGAGGTATTTTTTTATGCCCTGTGGCAGCAGCCCTAAATGTTGGAAACTCTTCCTCTGCTGATGCTTAATTACTTTGTGTAGGTTGATAGTTTCTTTCACTGAACTGCTGCTCTTGTGGTAACAGTGTTTATTTTACTTTACTGCAGTAACAACTCCCAGTGAAATCCCTGTGGGTGCACAGTTTGGTAAAATGGAAATAATCCAAACAATTTCAAGCACTCACATTTACACCTACTGAAGCCTTCCTGTTCAGCACTGCTTCTCTTTGGTTCAGGTGGGCTTTGGGTTGTTTTGTTTTTTCTGTTGTTTGATAAACATCTTCCAAAGCCAGCATACAATTGTACTCAAGGGATGTAAATAACCCTACAGAAGTGGAGAGGCTCCACAACTCAAAACACGTGATCCCAAAGCAGGATGAGTATGATGAGGAAGGCTGTGCTGACAGACCAGAGATGTGCTGACTTGCTGAAGCATTCAAAGGAGATTGGTGGATGTGTTTGCAAAGCTTTAGGAGCAAACACTTTCAAGGTGCGTGCAGGACTCGGCACAGCCTGGCAGGCAGAGGCGACCCCATCTCATTGAGTTTTACACCCCATTGTGGCACAGGTCAGACTTCCTCCGAAAGAGAGACTAGGATGACATCCTTCAAAAAGGCACACAGGCTGGATCAATTCTTCAAGGACGTTCCTCAAGGGTGAACAATACTTTGGTTTTCTGGAGACTCTTGCTAATAACAAAGCCACTCTCACCCTTTACTATTTGTGATCAGTTTCCTGAATGTCGGCTTCCAGATGCTGGCTCTTACCCTGCCTGTTCATGTCAGAGAGCTGCGGTTCTCTCCATGGAACAATCTATTCACTATCATCAAGTCACCTCCTTGATATAAAGATTTCCTAAGTCCAAGACAAGTTTGTATGTTTGCATGTACAAAAGTGAAAATCAAGGGAACTGCTTCTCTTTCTGTGGAAATTCCTATAATTAGAAGACAATTTCAGACAATTTCAGCCAGAAGGGTTTCAAAACTGCTATTGGTGTTCTATCTTATGGCCTGTGTCTGAGATTCTTGGAGGCCATTTCCTGTAGCTTTTCCTCTATAAAGTGATTTACTTGTAAAACACTATCAGACACAAACCCAAAAATAATTTTTCAGATAGACTGCCACTGAAAGTTGTGTGTAGTTTTATTTCAACATATCAAGCACAAACAGGTTTCCCCTAACTGGGGAATATGATGAGGAATGTACTTAAAAATTTGGAAACATTTACATTGAAAGATAGCCCAGACTGGCACCACCACTAAGTATTTTAAGGCTGTATATATAGCAGTACTTACCACTTGGAACTACTTCAGGCCAGAAAAGAAAGGCTTAGTATTGTCTGCAGTCTACAGAAAATATTGCAAATCTTTAAAAAAAATGGTGTAAAATAGGAAGACTATTAACAGGGTTGAACAATGCAGTGGCAAAACCCTCCCTCTTTCCTGACCTTTGACAATAAATGTGCCTAAGACCAAACACACGTACACCTACATCGCTCCCATCCTTCTCACCTATGCTGGGGCAGTGGATTTCTCTCTACAATGCTAGTGTGTGATATTATAAAACAGCCATATAGCAAATAATAACAATAATAGTAAGTGACCAGGTTTTACAAACAAGCGTGTCTGACATCACACTCGATGGGCCAGACCCAGGACACCAGTCAGCTCCGTAACCAAACGAGGAGCTTTCACTGAATGCTTCCCATTTCCTAAAGAAGAATGGCTCTAGGAAGTTGTGCATATTTACAGTTTCCGTGGAACGGAAAATAAAACACATCCTAAGGTCCCATTCTGCGTGGGCTGACAAAACAAATCATGACTTAATATCCCAGGGCTGGATTTTTTGGACCAAGTGTTCTCCTTCCTGTAGTTAAAGGCAGCCGGACAGGCACCGTGGACATCAGTTCTTTACAGCTCCCCAACTGCTCTCCCTCACTCCTGGAGCTATGACCCAGGCCACCAAGACTCTTCCAAAATGTTGAGGTGATTACCATTTTGGGGTTACCAATACTGCTGGGTAATTATTAATTGCATCAGAAAATGACAAAACATAGAAAACAAATTGCACAATTAAAGCTACATTTGGCTTCAGCATTAAGGCCCATACAGGTTAAGAGGTCCTTGAAGATGTACATGTAAAAGGCAAAAATGACATAATCTGCAGGAACAAAGTTTTGCAGGTTCCTAGGTCCCTTTTTAACCTCGTGTTTCCACTTTCTTCCACCTCTGCCATGTTGGTTCTAAAGTGCTTTGGTGCCTCACTGGGCTCCTTGCGCGAGTGGCCCCCTCCTGCAGCCAGTGATCATTATTGCTGCCAAACGTAGTGTTTTTATTTGAAGACATAATTAATGAAGAGTTGACACGTAAGAAAGATGCAGAGGAGAAACCAACAGCGAGAGTCCAGGAGGAAGCTTTCAGAAGAGGCCTTCCTGTGGAAGGACTTTTTGTTCAGAGCACTGAGGTTTCTGCAAAAGAAAGCAATATGATTATTTGTGTGTTGGAGAGAGGTGTGCTTTCACACGTGTGTGCGTACCCAGAACTTCCACACCAGGAGGGATCCCTGTACTTCGGTGACACGCTCATGGGCAGATCAGTGTGCCCCCACAGACTTTTAGCTCACTCTTTTTAACAGGAACGTTAGGGCGCAGTTGGCTGGCATGGGAAGGACACAAACCCAAAGAAATCTCTTCATCTAGCACCCACTCATAAACCTGTGAGTTTAACCTATGCCCTAACCTTCCCAAATACAAAGGTCTGCCCTGGACACCTCCAGGAGCTGCAGTGAAGCTAAAACCACATAACCCATGACTCTGGCATCCAGAAATGGTGGGCCTCATGTGTGATCCCACCTCAATGAAGCCTTGTGAGTGCTGGATAATACTCCTAACACCGTGGGGAATCAGCAGGGCTCCCTGGAGCATATGTAGCAGTTAATACTCCCCACAGGAGCCTGCAGGGCAAAGCCCTGTGTCAGCAGCAGGTGTGGTTGCTGCTTCCCTCAGACAGCAACCAGCAATTTATACAAAAAACCTGTGCTTTTCACCACGGAACCCAGTTTTTCAGATCATGCCCACACATCCCTACAGCAAACACAGGAAATTCATGACAGGCTGCACAGGAAGGGAGACCTCACACATTCTTGCCTGGCAGAGATTTACTTTTAGCCAGGGTAAAAGTCCCAGCCCCTCTCAACTTTTAGGGCTGTTTTTCAGTCTGGAGTGCCTTGAGTTGTGTGACATCCTGAGGTGATGCTTTTTGCCCACAAAGACAGTGTTAAGAGGAAGAGATTTCCTCCCCAGGGTTTCAAGCTGAGTGTGCGCTTGTCCTCCTCGCGTGTTAACTGGTTACTTTTACTGCAGCAACTTGAACTGCACTCCTGCAGCTCATAGAGACACTCCAAAGGCCATAATGAGTTAAATGCCACAAGTTATCTTTAGTCCATTAAAACCACTGATTTCATGACAGAAAATTGTTACCTGTGTATGTCCTGTTGGGCTTTCTGTAGGGATAAGACAGCTGAGTGAATTTCCTTCAGGTGATTCATTTCTTTCCCACACTGAGCACACAGGCTGTCAAACCCTGTGGGGCAAAGTATTGAAGGACAATTATGTTTTGCATCATCATTCTGGTGGTAGTGATGAAACACAACACATGTGGGTGGCTGTGATCTAATTGTCGCTGCTAGGGGAGACACTTTCAGGAGGAAACATGGGGAGAAGGAGACAGGGAACAGAATCTTCCACCCAGAAGACCCAGGCCACTGTAACAGGTGACTCTGGCTCAGGGTCCTTCTCAGTCAGCTCTAAGGAAACAATGCTCCCCAGCTGAGGGGAGGAGAAGAGAGTGCACACACCTGCCCTCCTCTCTCAAACATTCAAGGTCACCTCTAACAAAGGCATAGAAAAGAGGAAGAGAAATAAAGCCTGTTTCCTATCTGTTGACTGGAATGTCAGTGTATTTTTCCAATTTTGCCAGGAGTTGGGAAGTCCTTGTTGTAAGACAGAAAGAGAAGCAGTGCATACAGAGCACAGAAGAGCAGAACATTCTCTGTGCTGCCTGTGGGCTGTTGGCCCATGGTATTAACTGGTTGGGAAATGTCCCAGGGCTGGCTCAAGGAATAAAGTACCAAGGGAAGAACATTAAGCCTGACCCAGTGGTACCCAAATACTTGCCATCATCATCTGAGAGCTCCTGCACTGACTCTGGGGTTGAACAGCTGCTCTCTGTGTTCTGGCTGTGGTTGGACGGCTGATCACTGGTTTTGCGGCGCCTGCAGTCTTTGGCAGACCTCTGTATAAAACAGGGATGAAAAAAACCTCAGTCTNTTTCTAAATTTGGCTAAACCAGGACACTATCAAATTGAAGACTTGTGTGTTTGCTTGAAACAAAACAATGAAGGGAATTGTGCTGGTACATATGTGTGAGATTGTGAAGTTTGATTGCTTTCTCAGCAATTCCTAGTAGTTGGCCTCCGGCAGCTACTTCAGGATATTACACACACTCCTCATATAGAAGCATTTCCTCAAACAACAACATTCTTAAGACACCTATCCAAATTATTCTTCTTGTACCTTTAACTGACACATACTGTGGATTAACCTTACAGTTCCTTTGCTGAATTGTGTACCTAACTCAACCAGGTATGTAAGAGAAAGGTTGAAAAGAAGAAAAAATTAGAATCGAATTTCCCAGTGAAGACTTTTTACACTTTTCAGAACGAAGGATCTAAACAGAACTCTTATGCCTAATTTCTTGATGCACTTTGGCAAGTTACTCCCTCCCTTTCAGATGAGTAAACCAAACACATTGATTCAAACTTCTCACTAGAGGGTCTGAAAATCAGTTACAAACCTCAACTTCCCCACTGAATCAGAGACATTCACATGTGGAGTATTACAAAGGAAAAGTCTGTGTACATAAGAAGATGCAAGTTTTTCAGTGTAATATGGGTTATACTTAGCTAGTTTAGCAGCTCTACACCGTGTATCTCTCCTAAGATGAAAGTAGTGAAATAGAGAAGCATTGTATTTGTTTAAGGGAAAGGATGGAAAGACGTTTCTTGTCTTGTCTGAGTGAGTGATAACTGAAACTGAAGTCACGGAATCTCAGCTGCATACTCCAAAACCCATGGGAAGCTCTGCTTTGGAAACACTGACCAGTGAAGTTCAGCTCCATCATGTGCAAAACTCAGTGTAAGAGTCACTGCCACTAACATTAGGTGGAAGAAAAATGCCAAAATGGATAGAATACATCAATCAATAATTATAATTATTTGGAGTTAATGATGGTATAATACTGCAGGTCTATAGTCACAAAGTGTATTTACCCAAAACAAACCTTTCAGCCTGTGCTGTGCTAACATGAAAATGCTGTAGAAAAGGGCTGTATCTAAACAATCATAGAGAATACTATATTCCCCAAAACACGCTTTTTACCTTGTGCCGTGTAATTTGATTATTTATGCATGTTGCTTTGTGGTTTGACATCCTTGTGGATAAGTGTCTTTCCATTGTCTGAAGTATTCCATCCTTCTCAAACTGGGCAATGTCGTTCAGAGGATCCCAAGGTCTTAGACTTTTGAGACCAAACGAAAAAAAATCATCAGAAAAGCAAGAATCCCACATAAGGTGTGTTAAGACCAATACACTAATTCCATATGCATCAGGGGGGGCAATGATCCCTGAGGGTAACCAGAGTTTCCAGATGCAGTGACAGGACTAACAGATACCTCCCTGCACATTCACGGTTCCTTGCAATAAGTGAGGGGGTTCAGTCTCCAGAGGCTTCACCTCTTCTTGCCCAGGGGAGGAGAGCACAGTCGTTAACTCTGTACTGAACAGTGCAGAAAATCTCTGCTAAATGACTCCGCACTTAATTACAGCAATAGGGATTTACATCAATGGCACAGTGGATTTTCCATTGCCAAGCCCTCATTTCCAGCTCTTCCCAATTAGTATCATGAATATGTATTCTAGTGATGAACATGGAGCTGAAAAAAGGGCAAGCTCTGGACATAGTTTTGGGGAATGACGGGACTCCAATTACACATCTGTAGCCCTGCTTGCATCCCTGGGGACTCAGGCAGCGAGGTCTGTTGGGAACCCCAAGCCCAGCACTCACTCCTCGTATTTGTAGCGCCATTCGTTGGTCCCGGCGTCGTGCTGGAACAGCAGCGGTTTCCATTCCGTGCTGCTTTCCCTCCGCTCCCGGGCAGCATTTCTCTGCTCCTCTTCCAGCACAAACTTTTCCTGTGTCGCCTTGTGTTGATCACCTTTGTTAATTGCACTGGTAACGTGCTGCCAAAGCCTAGGAATAATCAGGGAAGGAAGCTGACTCACATTAGAACCGACAGTGTATTTTGCCAGCTGGAACTTTAGAGCAGAAACTTGTCAGGTCAACTGATACTCCAGTGGAACTGTACCAGGATTGCTCAGCCTCTGTTTTAGCTTGTAAGTTAAGGGAACTGAGAATGGCAACACTGACTGCTGTATTAGTGACCTACTGAAGTAACTTTCTCTTAGATAACATCACCTACAACAATCATTAAATTCTTCAGTGCTGTCTGTGTGTGTCATAAGGAAATTGTGTTCAACTCACTGAGATTCGTGGCCTCTTTAGAGGTGATTGATGGAGAATCTGGTCTGTTTCTCATCCTTTCAGGCGTTTCTGTTTAGAAGCCTTGGTGTCAATGTCTATCCCCAAAACAAAGGCTTTATATTTAAAGTTTAGAAGCACTGCAGAATGAATTTATGTGCACATCTTGCAGCTGCACATGCACCTCCTGTATAGGATTTACAACCAGATCTGTAGGAAGCTGATTCAATCCACAAGCAACGGACCTATCCTTGTGCTCACAAGATGCAAGCACGAACACAGGTTTTCACTCACGCTTGTTCGCAGCTGCCAAAGGATACGTGATCTGTCACATGATCTGTTCTCACTAAGCATCTGCCCTGGGGACAGGATCTGCCTTTTACCAGAGAAAAATCAGTACTTTTTTTTTTTACTGTAGCCAAGCTGTGATCAGTCTCTCCACAGTTCCTCTGATCACAGCACTGTAATCTTCATTTCAGATTGGAAATACTTCTGAGACTAGCAGCTAGCCCTCCCAAAACATTACCGTATGCTTTAGTGCTTCGAATGTGCACAGGAGATCCAGGCTGTTCCAGTATTCCCAGCTCCACAAAACACCCATCTGCCATTTAGAAGATTAATTCATTACGGCCTTTAATTTGGAGCTTGCTGTGAAGCTCTTAATTTAAAAGTGATCCTGAAGCTTTCATTATATTTCTATCACCGTACATTAACACAGCACTTCTAGTAATGCAGCCTCTTAGATAATTCACTGAACGCAGAGCAATGCCTTCCTTTCCTTTGATTTTTAACTTTAATAACTCACTCCCATATTTCTGTGTACGAATCTTTTCTCCCAGAAACAAGGGAAAGAAACTCAGTGATGGCGATGGGGGAGGGAGGAGTGAAATAACTGCCTGCGAAAACATAGTGGTGGTGTAAAGCCTGTCCTGTAAAGAGAGTGAGTCATCCACTTCTAAGAACCTTAGAGGGACAGCACAGAATTGTTTGGCAAGGGCAAATTACAGAATTCACAGAATTCACAGAATGTCTGGGTTGGAAGAGACCTTCAAGATCATCGAATCCAACCCATGCCCTAACACCTCAACTAGATCATGGCATCGAGTGCCATATACAGTCTTTTTCTAAACACATCCAGGGATGGTGACTCCACCACCTCCCCAGGCAGTCCATTCCAGTACTTTATCACCATTTCTGTAAAAAACTTTTTCCTAATATCCAGCCTATATTTCCCTTGACGCAGCTTGAGACTCCATCAAGAGCTGCGTGTGTCAGACAATGAGACCCTCCACGGTGAGCTGCGTGATGGTATGAGCTTCAGAGACTCTCCAGCAATTGTGAAAATAGGTGATTTTCAGCACTGCAGGAAAGACTAAGCAATTCAGGCAGAATATAACCTAGATTAGATGGCAGTTTATTCATGCAACTCTCAACATAATAAGGAACTTGGCAGAATCTCTGTAACTTTCCCTTTTTCCTCCTTCCCTTGGATACATGTATCATTA
Organism: Mystacornis crossleyi; assembly: GCA_013400655.1. NCBI lineage: Eukaryota > Metazoa > Chordata > Aves > Passeriformes > Timaliidae > Mystacornis > Mystacornis crossleyi. Next base: position 80,978 of record VYZQ01013772.1, on the reverse strand, counting down.
TTAATCTCTGATGTAGCAAAGGGAGCCAGCTCCGGCCATAAACTCTGGTAGACAGAGAACTGGAGTTCTTTGCCCACAAGACCAAGGTTCTCCTTTAAAAGAATCTTCTTCTGAAGATTAATAGATAAATGCACTGTGGTCTGCTCTGCTCTGCAGAGTAAACAAATCCTCTCTGTAAGTTGCAAATATGGACTTTATTGCTCATAATGCCCACTGCTGTCCAGAACAAACTAAATCTTCATGTGTTTCTATTTTCATGTAATCTCTTTCTTTACCTTTACAAAAATGGGAATCTTTTTAGTGTGATGTGATGCAACACCAAAATCAGATGTCCATGGAGAAGTGGACAATGCAGTGCAGAGCCAGGCAGCAACTGCATGTGTTGGCTCGAGCTGTTGGCTCGGGTTAGCTGAGCATAGTGCAGAGGAAGCACACCTAGTTTGTTAAAAGCCAGATGCACACAACTTTGCTTAAAACATAATGCTCTTGCTCAACAACTGTTCAGTGTGCATGAACCATTCCTTCCATTTCCTAAGTGTATTGGGTTTGCACAGCCTGGTTTTTGGCAACAGGGGTGCTACAGAGGTAGCTTCTGTGAGAAGCTCTGGAAGCTTCCACAACATCTGGCCGAGTCCCTGATGGCTCCAAACATGGACATGCTGCTGGCCAAGGCTAGGATGGTGGTAATGCCTCTATGATAACACTTTGAAGAAGAAATCAAAATAAAGGTTGTGGCACAGTTTTAATTGTGACTAGAGAAAAGTGGGGTGAGAACATGGGAGAGGAACAGCCCTGCAGACACCAATGTCAGTGCAGAGGAGGGGGAAGACGTGCTCCGGGCACCGGAGCTGAGATTCCTCTGTAGCCCATGGTGAGGACAGTGGTAAAGTGGCTGTCCCCCTGCAGCCCATAGAGATCCACAGGGATGCGGAGTTCCACCTGCAGCCCACGGAGGAGACTCACACTGAGCAAGTGCGCCCTCCGATTCCCCTGGGGCGAGGAGGGGGCCTTGAGGTGGATGCACGGCAGGGCACGGGGTTTCCCTCCCCCTGCTCCCTGCTCACGTGTACCCAGATCCTGTCCCCATTGGCCTTTTCATGTTCCCCTGCCCTGGGAATACTGGGGGTTTTCCCACGGGTAGGGAGTCTGGTCCAGACCCCCAGGCTGAGAGGCTGGGAGGAACCATAAACAATATCCACGAACGTCTATCAAATATCGCTTCCCTGATTATTTCCACAGGCATAATCTGTGTCCAGAAAGGATGCTGGGACCCTCACAGCAACACCATACCAGAGCAGGTGGATGCCTGAGAGGAAGCTGTGACCCTGTGGGAGGCCCGTGGAGAGAGGAGCCCACATGGGAGCAGCCTGTCCACGAAGGACTCCATGGAAGAGTGACCCACACTGCAGCAGTTTGGGGAGGACAGCTGCCCGTGGGATGGACTCAGGTTGCAGCAGTTCGCAGAGAGCTGCTGCTTGTGAGATGCAGCCAAGTTGGAGAAGTTAATGGAGATCTGTTTCCTGTGGGAGAGACTCCACAGCGCAGCAGAGGAAGGACTCCTCTCCCTGAGCTGCAGCAGAAGCCACGGGTCATGAACTGACCGAAACCCTCACGCTCCTGTCTCCTTGTGCCACTGGGGGAGGAGGTAGATCTGGGAAGGAGGGAGGGGTGGGGAGAAGGTGTTTTTAGGGGCTTATTTTACTTCTCATTATCCTGGTCTGATTTTGTTAGCAATTAATTCGCTTTCTATCTCTAAGCTGAGCCTGGTTTGCCCGCGGTGGTAATTGATGAGTATTTTCTCTCAGTCCTTAGCTCATGAACCCTTCATTAAATTTTCTCTCCTCTGTCCAGCTGCAGAGGAGAGTGAGTGAGCGACTTTGGCGGCTACCTGGTATCTGGCCAGGGTCAAACCACAACACTAAATCATGAGCCAGAGCTACATTTTTAGGTAACCTACATCACCCTACAAAGCCTGGTGCAGACTTAATTGGAGATCTCAGCTGAGATTATGAGGCAGGGTTAAATATCTGTTTAATTACATTCATTCATAAAATCCTGTTATGTGGTTCAAAGTACTGCTCTGCAGATGCCAGGACTTTCCACAATTCCTACATCTACTTTAAGAGCTTGTGGTTGAAATAACCCTGCTTAACAAGATATCCAACCTCAGAATGACATCCTGCCCTTTCATAAAGTGCTCCAGCAGTTCTCTGGAGTCCAGGCGGAATTGTTATTTTAAGCAGATAAAATGCAGCCTCCACTATTTCTCAGCCCAGGTCTATTTCAGAGCTGTACTTCATGGAAACACTCCAGAGTTAATAGCCTGGAAAGAAACAGGTAAATGGCTGGGTAGTATGTGCCAACAAAGCAAGTCACTGCCTTCCCGGGACTGTGCCGAGGAACTGGAGGAGCCCTGCTGATCAGACCCTTGTTCCCAGGAGAGAAGCAGCAGTGAGATGTTCCCCAAGATCCCTTACCTCTCTGACTCAAAGTCCGTCTGCTCCTCAAACAGCACAATGTGGCGCTTCAGTCTCTGCCTTCGCACTTCGCTGGTCGGGTTCCAGAACATTTCTGTGTTCCCATTTTTCAACTCATTTATATGCACTTCCCCATCCTGAGAAGGAAAATTAAATTAAAAGGTTAATGACAATCAGAAACCCAAGGCAGAATTTAATCCTGACAAATCAAAACTGCTCCTGGATGATGATAAGGGATACCCATTGGTTAGGAGGCTTCTTTCCTTCTCTATCTGATAAAATCTCACAGCCTGAAAGTTTCTGAAATGAATGAGGCAAGGCACTGACAGAAACAGTGGCTGAATTTATCATTAATCAGAATAGAAAGGGACTTGGTTCCTTCTGTTAAGTCTTGTCCCCAGACCTGAGTGCCCACAGAAGCCATAAGATGATCTTCTTTCACCACTGTTCCTCCCAGCAACCACCCAGCACATATAAACAAGATCCCCAGCTCTTTTTTCAGTATTTCTTCTATTCCTCAATGCTGAAATTTCACACAGAGTCTACTGAAATACTGTCTCCTAGAAAGAGCTAAAGCTGAGATACCCTTTCACCCTTTTTTTTTTTTTGTGTGTGTTTCAGGTTTTTCTATTCTTGCTCCCAAACTTCACTTAGCACTTCAAAATGCCAAGGGTCTTCAATCCTTACTCCTTGCCAATTTCATTGGCAACCAGCTACCAGCTGATCTGAGGCTGGCTAGACATTACTGCTGTGTCCTTGCTCAGCTGATCTGCTTCCCAGCCTTGCTCACGGAGCAGCAATGCCACAGAGCCAGAGAAGGAAGTTTACAGAGTGAAGAGCCTGACAGTGACTGTGAGTGGAATGAATCTGATAGTTACAGCTGCTGAGCAGCGCACTGGTGCCATTCAGCTGCCTGGTCACGGTATGAGTAGCAGGTAAATCTTATTTAGATCATGGCTACTGGCTTTGCCCGTAGCTGCCTAACTTCTTTGCATCCCATTGGCTGCATTTCTCCCCCTGCCTTGTTCCCTGAATTGTGTCTCAAAGTCATCACGTATTCAGCTGTGAAATGCCTTCAGCCCTGAGAGACTCTCATCCTTCCTCAAAGTCTCCCTCAGGACTTCCTCTGCCACGTTCCAATGTGCTTGTTCCAGGACTGATCCCAGGTCCACAAGAGACCCCCAGTGTGGACAGGACGAGGCAGGCAGGCATTATCAAGCACCACTACATGCATCTCTAAGAAGCATATACACAAGTACTCAGTTGCTGCTGTGATCCTAGGACTCAGCAGCATTGGGATTTGCTTTCCTTCTTTATTCACGTGGGTTTTCAGGTCCTGAGGCACAGGATTTACCTTTCAGATGCAAGGCTTTCTGTCAGGAAACTGGATGGTGTCAGAGAAAAGCCAGCAGAGCAGGCCAATACTCCCAGTGGGGAGAGAAGAGAACCAACACCATCCCTAAGGCTGCACGGCAGCTCCTCTGTTCACAGCACACAGCTGCAAGCAGCAGCTTACAGAGCCACCCTTCCAAAGCCATTTAACTTCTTTTAAACCTCGCTGCAGTTTTGTGCACCACAACCAGGACGAAGAACAAGGGAGGAGTGTCTAAGCAGAAGGCTGGGAGCTGAGCAGCACACAACCATGTGGCTCAGCAGAGCTCCTGGATTAGGGGCTCTCACAGGTGCTGCTGGCAGGACCCACTGCAGACAAGGTACTCCACAGTCCAGCACAACTCACCACTGACAGGGCCCATCCTGCAGTACAGGGACCTCAGAAAGGAGCCAATCCCTTGCACATGCCTAGAAAGGAGCAAATCCCCCAATTTCAAAATGGTCATTAGCTTTTTATGTAAAAAGACAGATTGCCTGGTAGGACGAGTCCAGTACCAAGGCTACACTGTGGTTAGGACCTCACTATAGAAAGGGCTTTATCCAGGCACATTTCACCTGGCCTACTTCAGGTGAAGTACCTTCTTCAGGATGATACAAATCTTGTCTCAGAAGTGGCAGTTTCTATAGACTGGAAAGGGAGCACAGGCCAACTCTAATGATGATGTAGATGTCCAAATGTTGCTGAGGGAAATACCTACATGTCCAGCCCAAAGCCAGGGCCCACTGCTTTTGTTTCAGCTACCAGGACTTCCAATCAAAATTACACTACATCATTCACTGTGCAACTTCATTCTTGCTGGATTCTGGGTTGAGGGTGGCTTTGAGTGAATACTTGTGTATACTGGGAGCACAAAGGTGCCAGGTGCTCTGCTGACTGTTCTGAGCTGCCCATACAGGTAATACCCTCACTGAATCTATGTCTCTGTCCATCAGCTGATGAACTGTCTTCTACCATTAAGGTTTGCTGTGAAAATAATGAACTTAAAACCCTCTAAGTTCTTCCCTGATCCCGATCTAACCGGGGAAGTACTGAACACACCAGAGGAAAGGAAGCCTCATGATCTACACAATCACACCTAATACACACTGTATCTCCTGCCATCAGTGCTTGTCCTAAGCCTCAGACCTTAAATACAGAACCGCTGGCTTTGATGGAGACCCTCCTTACTGCTCCCAGCTTCGGCGCAGGCTCTGGGAGTGCAGCATTACTCGAACTGCAGGTGGATGGGACTGCTGAAGTGTAAATGACCTCCAGGAGCACCTTGAGAGATGTGGCCCAGGCTCTGCTCGCCTGCACGCCCTGGGGCTGGTGGGAAGAGGCAGGACGGGGGCTCTCCCAGTGTCCATTCCAATGCAGGGAGCCTGCCAAGGGCTGCCAGTCCTCCCTCCAACCCTGCAGCCCTGGGCATGTAACCTGTCAGCAACTTCGATTATCAAATGTTACCCAGTGTCCAGTGAGACTTGCTAGCACTTCTTCTCCACATTTAATCTTCCCCGAAATCTGATTAATGCTTGCGCTGCCACCGAAGAAGGGCTGTCAGGGGAGAAGAGAAACAGCAAATGTAACAGTCTAAGTGAGGACTGGAAGGGAGCCAAACACAGTGATACAACAGGAGGGAAGAAAGTGATTGACCTCCACTCCTTCTGTGGTTTAAGCACACTGAATTGAACACGGATTTTGACTTTCATATTGTGTCCTCTTGTAATACCACAAACACTGTAGCTGCAGACGGGGAGATAAGCCTTGAGGTGTATTAACACTCAGGAGTGCAAGGCCTCATCTTTATTGAAAATACACTTATTTATTGTCAGCCAGACATCGGGATAAATGTATGTGGGCAACTCCTTCCCACTGTCCAGAATCACACTATGGTTTGCAGCCTTGTCCCAAGAAAAGGAGCAGCACTAGTGGTTCCTTTTCCTGCTTATGGGAGAGCAAAAGCAGTGTGGCACTGTGTGAAGCAGCTCTTGTTAGCAGCAAAAAAACCCCCAAAAATCAAAGAAAAAGGGTTATTTCCAGAGTCAAGGAAAAAAATCCCAGAACAATGGAAAATTCCACCCATCTCCTGGCTGCCCAACACAGGAAACACCAGTGAGACTGTGAACAGTTCTTCTATTCACAAGAACACATCTCTTCAGACATTTTAGCAGGCACTTTCCAATAATATTTGTGCAGAGAAACTTTTTTTGTGTGTGTGTGTGTGTGTATTACCCAAAATTCACACAACACCCATGGATAAAAAAATCACATATATCTCAAGCATCAATCTCTGCAATCCAGCAGAGAACTGGCACATATCCAAATTAAAAACGAAGTTATGGGGTTTACCTTTAACTTCTCATAATTCTACTAAAAATAGCTAGGAAATGATGCAATCAGAGCATGTAATTGAGTCACAGGGACCTTGCTGAGACATGTTTAGATGAAGTACACTGTTTTCAAGCCACAAAAGAAGCACTTTAAGCTCTGAAGTGTTTGTAGGTTTGAGATGACACCCAAGTCAGGGAAATATCCCACTGGCCATAACACAGTACACCAGGCCTATGGGAAGAACAAGCTTTAAAGACAAGCATGTGCAAATGTCAGGGAAGTACATGGGGCAAGAGTTCCCTTTATAAGGGAAAATAAAGACAGAAAAATATTATTGCTCTCAAAAAACTCACAGTTTGCAAAAGATTCCCCTAACTGCAGTGATCTCTCACATTTATGTTGGTTAAGGCTGCAACTCTGAAGTCCTGCAGTCTCTTAGTTCCCCTTCTTTCATTTTATGCTCAGGCAAGAAATTGTTTGTTGGAGCAGAAGAGAAATGGATGCTCCTTAAAAAGCAAGTTAACTGCCCAAGAAAAGCTACAGGTTATCACTTTCCCTCCCAAATTTTAACCCATGTAATAACAGGAATGCTCAAAGATGTCTCCATTTTGTCTGCATACCATAAATTTGCATCACCAGGCTTTCTAGGGGAGGGACCAGCTACATGAACAAGTCAGTGTAAGACTTGCCAGTGTGACAGCCACTCAGATTTACCTGCCTGACAACGGGCTCTCACCTTGCTGTCAGGGCAAGGTCCTGTAGCCCTGAGAAACACAAGGTGCAGCTCACCATAATGCCTGCAAGGTAAGAGTACAGATGTGATGGCTGCTGGAGAGCCACCCCAAGGATCCACATCCTAATTTGTCTCAAAGTTCTTTGTACACTCGCTGTATTTTGGAAGCAAAACTAATTGTCCCTGACTGAACAGAAGCCACGCTGTTGTTGCCAGACTTTCAGAACAAAATTTGGCCAGTAGCCACTGGCAGTGAAAAAGCCATGTAAGACTAAAGCTTTCTGGGGTCAATTTGAGTTGCATGAGGGAGAACCTTCTCTCCAGGCAGGACCCACTCTGGTGCTCACATATATTGCTGGTATAGAAATGATCTGGTGTGTACGGTCAAACCCTGCCTGAGACTCCTGCAGGGTCAGGCCTCAGACCCACTCAAAATGGGACCCACAATGTCTCTTACCTTTAGCTTGAATTCCAGTTCTGCCCTGTGGTTAGTTTTCTCACAGTCAATGGTAACTTTCCCTCCAAGCTCCATTGTCATGGTACCATATAAAAGTCCTGAAAAGTAAAAAAGAGGTTTATGAGAGGCCCCAGAGGAAGCAACCTGCTGTCTCAAGTCAGTCTGGCTCTTGCTAATACACAGTGAAATTCATTACTTGGCTTAAAGTTTTGAAAAAACAGAACTGGAGGTTTCTAGGAAATGGCTGTTTACTATAAGCGTGAAGAATTCCCTCCCTACTCCACATTCCCCATTTATAACACCAGCGAGGAAATAGTTTGACTCACAGGTGCTGTTAGCGCACCTGTGGAAAGCTGAAAGTGGGCCAGGAAAAATAAGAAAAGTTGTGCCCAGCAACCTCATTCATACTAGTGCTTAAACAGACCCAGCCAGTTCTCTGAGGGTGACTGAAGAGGAGAGAAGCTGTAACGGGATTCACCAGAATCTGAGAGACTAGGGGTCATGTAGGGGACTTCTCATGTATGTTTACCATTTGCTGAAGAGGTCATTTGCAGAAAAAGAAAAATTGGTAAGAAAAAGATTTATGCTCAGGAATACTTCCCAGAGGGCATGATATTATGAGGTTACTGTTTTCAGGTACTCAGGCCCTTCTAAATATAAACATAGAAGTCAATGTGCCAAGTTAAAAAATATTTAAACCCCAAAATTGGATTCAACTGCTGATTTTATCTCTCTGGTGGAAATGCTGCAGACAGAGCTTCCTCCGGAGCAATGCTTCCTGAGGAGCAGTGAACCAGCAGCCATGCCTCAGCCTCAGCACACACTGGCTCCACAGAGCAAAGCCACACAGCAGCAGGTGCCAGCCTCATGGAGGCAGCTCGTACTCTGAGAAATACAATGATTAGAATAACAAAGAAATGGAAAGAGAAGTCAGGAATTTCCTTTATTCTCAAAAAGCTAGAAAATACATCAAGCAATTTCAGTGTTAACATAGGAAAAACTTCTTATTCTCAGCAGCTCAGAAATGTAGTCCTACTCTTTCCATCTCATCTGCAGTGCACATATGCAGTATTCTTCTGTTCTGGCATAGAGTGAAAACTAACACTGATGGGCCTAATTCTCTCTGGGGCTGTGCACAGATAAACCAGAAAGACTTCAGTGAGGATTACTCATCTCCTGCTGAGCGCTATGACTCATGTGGAGCTCTCTGAGTTACCAGTCCCTGTGATGTCAGCCAGTTGAGAGGGGAGAGCCAGTGCGAAGTTAGCCAGGAAGACACCGTTTAGTTACTCTTTGTGTTTGCTTCCTATCTGAAGAGTCATACCTTACCTTTACAGTGGGCATACGGCATAGTAATTATGTAGTCTTCCCCTCTGTTTAGAAACATAAGCTTTGCTTTCCCATCCAACAGTGCAGAAAGTGAGTTGCCTAGAATTTAACAAACCAAATACATACACATTAAAAACTACACGTATACTTGGTCCCTTCTCCTACTTTAGAAAAAGCATTTCCATTTAAATGTAGGTCGCTAATGAAAGAAAAGAAAGGAAATGCTCATAATTCAGGACCCTGCACACCATGCACAGCTGGAGGCAGGCAGTTCTAACAAACTGCTGTATGGCTCTTATTGGCTCTGGTATTTTAGCCCCTCTTGCAGAAAGAGCAGTAGGTTAAACAGGGCATTAGTGGGCGCTTATCAGTTTCTCAGGTCCTCCTGTTCTCACAATTTTTCTGATTGTGGATGATCCCAAGCAACAAATGAAATTGCCAGAAGGACAGCAAGGACTATCTAAAAGTGTTTAAGCAAACACACTTAGCAGAGGGTAGTAAATAAGAAATGTTTGCCTTAACAAATAAACTACTTCAAATAGCAACACTGTTTCAGAGCCTGGAGTCCTGCTGTTTCCACTGATATTACAATAGAAACTGGAGGACATTTTGAAGCTCTGGGGTTCAATTCTTGGGAGTCTGGGAACCAGATAAAAGCTTAAATTTATTCAGAGACTGTTGTGTTTGTTGGCTGGGTGTCAGAGAGCTGAAAAGTGACTCATCTGTGAGCACATACTGAGTGCACGCTGACAATCATGACATTGTCATGAGTCTTTGACTTCTGAAAAACAGATTTTTAAAGCTCTCCATCTTTCTATGTAATTTTTTATTTCTTTTAAAATCAGAGTGGTGTCACATGAAATGGTGGAAATGGGGAAGACCCATGAGAGCCAAGACAAGGAATTAGGCTATCCCGGAGATAGATTTCCCAACCATTTCTTTGTTCTTAACTCTCAACACATTCAGGAATGATTGAAAAACAAACCAAAAGGGATGCCACAACATTACCTGGGAGAGGCCTAGACTTAATGCCTTACCATAAAACTTGGACCTAGCTAGAATGCTGCCAGTAATGCAGAATCCGTCCTTCCTATTGCTGACGTGAAAAGCTGACACTGGTGGGTGATGGGACACCTAGGATAAAAGCAGGCAGAGGGCATTTAGAGCAGTCTGCACAGGCCAGGCAGAGTGGGGGGTGCACACCAAAGGGGGGAATGTGATACATGACACCATTATGTATGAGAGCATTACACATCTAATCTGTCTCCCCCACCCTGTATTTGCTTGAGCTTGTGCGCACGAGATCGTTTTTAGGCCAACAGGCAGAGAGTGTAAGGTTTTCAAGACAATAAATGAACAGTGCAGAACTTTAGTGCAGCANAGAAACTTTAGAAATATAAGATGGAAGGATTTGGTTGTGTGTTTTATGCCGCTTTTGACAGAGGCAACACAACCCCCATTTTATTAACAATAAGAAAACAGTAGGGCAGAATCCCACGGAAAAGGTCTTTATTGAAGAAGCTGATGTTATATATGGGAGACCTGCTTTTACAGTCTTGAGTGCCCAGCAAACCTCACATAATTTCTGTAAATCTGAAAAGAAAAAAGATCAGCAGCCAGTTTACCCCATGTTCTGCTCTGACTGTTTACACAGAGCTCCAGGTTCCTCTCCTAGGGTGAGACGAGTAGCACGTTTCTATGCATGGAGGTGCAAGCAGTTTGCAACACCCGAGCATCCAGAGCAACTTACCTGTTCTGCTATGTAAAATGTGTGACTGTTCGTCTGAGGGTGAAACCAACAGCAGCGAAATGTCTCTCCCAGAATAGGGTTGTATGGCTTTTTTATTCCCTGAAAAACCAAGTAATCAAAACCTGCTACAAATGAAGATTTGCAATCCAGTGCTACAGATGGCCACAAAACAATATAATTTTTTCTCTGATGTTTTAAACAAAGTCAATCACAAGAAAAAAAACTGAAGAACTAGTTACGTATCCATCTAATCTAATATTTTCATCTGAGCCATGGATTAATCTGCTATTCTCACCAATTTAATATTTAATACTGCCCAATCAAGGCCTTGCAAGATGATCAAACTTTATTTTTTTGCTACTCTACATAGCAGGTGCATTCTGATGTGGAGACATGGCATGGTGGTACTAACTGGCCTGAAAGGAGACCTGCTTTCAGCAAAGGGAAAAACCTTGCATCCCAGGACATGTGACTTGTTGATGACCAGTTTTGCTTTCTTACTGTTCACTGCAAAGGCTCTGAGGTGGATTGCCACTATTTTGCACTCATTTTCTACTCTGAAACCAAATGTAACCCCAGTTTTAAAAGTAATGGTCAAAGACTTCTGAGCAATAAAAGAGGTAAAGTCTCAAAGAAGAGGCAATAGAGAAATTAAACAAAACCATAGCAGAAGATTTCAATGCCCATTACAACCCCAATTTCATGCCTCATTTTACCTTTGGCTTCTTATAGAAGCCGGACAGATACCACCTCAAAACTTGCTTCATTCGAGTGTAGGGATCATCTTCAAGGACGGCCCTGCAGAACAGAACATAAAATGTTCTTTATACTGGTCACACATCCCATTAATTTCTTACCAGTATAATAACATCAATTTCAATTGTATTTCCTCACAACTAAAGGGAAGTCATTTTTGTGCTGCTGTCAGTGAAAAAGGTGTCTCCCAGCAGAAATAGATATTTTTTAGTAATATACATCACACAACACAAACCGTTAAAAAGTGGCACCCCTTGCCCCGCACTTCTGTAAAAAAGACTAATGAAATTACTGGAGTTTATCAGGTTTGTTTAGACATTTGAGTAGGTTAATGTAGGATTGCCACTCACACTAGCATTGTGTCACAGTTAGTACAACAGTGTGAGTCATAAAAACAAACCTATACCATCAAAACCAGACTTTTTTCCCCCTCTCTTTTCTTTGCTTCCCTATTTCATAAAAGATTTTTAAAGCTGATGTGCTACATGAACTCTACGGGTACTTTGAGATCTCATGCAATACTTCAGGGTGGAAAGGATTTCAAAAGGTCATCTCAGCCAGTACCTCCAAACAATGCTCAAAGATGAAGCAGGAAGTAAACAAAACCAAAGGCATTCCTGGTATTTCCAACCATTTAGCCAGATTTTAAAATCAGCTTCGGTAAGTTACTGCAAAATTCATTCAGAAGGATCACCCAAACCACAGATTTAACAATTTTTTAACAAAACCTCCAAACCTCTTGAAGTGTTCTTATATCTCAGCACTGAGGAGAACTATTTATTTAACTTCAGATGGTACAAATACCACAAACAAGGCTTGAAAACACCATGATTCTGTAATTATCCAGAGACACTGGAATAAGAAATGAAATGTGGAATAAAAACTAGTGCTGCTATTAGAATATTGTACATCCTGGTTTTACAATCCACCAGGCATATCTCATTGAGAAGGCAGGTCCTACCTCGAAGCACAACATTTCCTATTTTCTACTCTGCTGCTCCCAGCAGGCATCTCTCATCAATGGTTTTAAAAGATGTTTCTTATNGAAATAAAAATTTTAACAAAGCTAAAATTATCTGATTAAATAGGGAAAAAATGTATGTGAAACAGGGAGTCCCTGTACCAAAGACCACACAGTTCTCAGATCCCTTTATTAACACTGTAAATCTCAAACTACATTTTGTCAGGCCAGTTAACTTAGGAGCTCTGTCCTTCATTTATTCACAAAGACATATAGATACGCCCTCAATTTACATCTGTTAAAATCATCACAGAAACTTTAGAAATATAAGATGGAAGGATTTGG
>VYZQ01013772.1:40360-56214 GCA_013400655.1 Mystacornis crossleyi | reverse complement strand
AATTGAACGCCACTCAAAACCCCTGTAGAGAAAGAAAGTAATTATAAACTAAGGATGCAGTGTGTGCACTCTGCTGACTGTGACATGGTATTACTAGGGAAGAGTACACATTATTAAAAAATAGATCAGACTCAGAGCCATATGTGCTAGCAACACACAGACATTGTTAGTGACTGTGTCTGTGTAACTACAGCAGCTAGATCCTGCAATCTTTACTCAGGGAAGCAACTTTTCATGCTGGCATCCCCAGACACCATTTTGGCCCAAGGAGGGGACAGAAGAAAGTTGTTTATGTGCATACAAACACAGCTGAGATTTCCCCCAGCCCGTGTGTTCAAGAATTGGGTGGCAACACCAAGCCCATATACGAGTGAGGGATGCAGCAGCAGAACACCCAGGCTGGTTTTTAAGCAGGCTTCCGCAGTGGACTCTGGCTAGATTATGCTAAAGCTTGAGCCATATGACACCTCTCTGTGCATTAAGGAGTAACAGCCCCATCTTACTGGAAGAACTCCTGGTCTGACATAGCACTGGTGTGCAAGAGGTGGTTGAGCCCCGTGTGTGCAGAATCACTCGAGCAGTTCACGTCTCCATCCTTTCCCTGCTTGGAGGCACTGAGCCGGAAGAGGCTGGAGCAACGCAGGGCAAGTTCCAAAGCATCCAGCCAGCATCGGCCTGTGAAAACAAAAGGAATTATTTAAGCATAGCAGAGTAAATAACACAATTCATGCATTGCTTCTCAAAAGCTTCTTGCCTGGGAGTAAAGCTCATTATCATTATAAGTCAGGAAGTCACTGTGTAGAATATATTTTTCATATATTTATCGCTAGATTATCTTTCCAGGAAAGGTGTGTTTTAGTGGCTGCATGAGTAATACATCTGCATGGGTGATACAGTGGGAAGCTCACCCCAACTCCCTCTTCCCTAATAACATCTCCTTCTGATCTCCCACGCTTGTTCACATCCCATTGCCCCTTTCTGATTTAGTCCGTGATGCAGGGAATGTGTATGGGTACGGTGCTCCCACACCATCCAGCATTTCGCGTCTGCAAACACTCCCCAAAACACATTCACCACTTGGCATGTCCACCCCACGCACTTCCCAGTGGCAGGGAGATACCAGGGCACTGAGCTGGGTGGGGAAGGTCCCTGCTTACTCTGGGATCACTGAACCACAGCCTGCTCAGAGATCCCTCGCCGGGTGTAGTGCTGCAGTAACCATCATTCCATTTAAGATCCAGGATGGTGACAGAGTGATTGAGGCTAGAGAAAGTTGTCAGGCTGTTCATTTTCCTTCCTTTTCTGCATTTTAAATTTTTCTTTTCCATTCCTTCTCTCTGCCTGGTCCATCAGATAATCTGGGTGGGGCGTTTTTTCTTATCTTGCCACAAAAAAAATCTTTACCTGAAGGGTCGATTTTGCAGAAACTATAAGCATGGCACAGAGCCAAGATAAACTGCAGTTCCCGAGCACAGCCACACTGGATTTTCTTATGGCCTGCACAGGTCCCACAGACAGACAGAAAATGAAAAGCAGAGGAAACCAAACCGACCCTTGGCTTCTTTTGCAATGATCCAGACAAGGCTACAAAGCTGTGTGTTAAAAGCCCAGCCACCACAGTGCTGGAGTTGCTGTGCTCCTGGAAGCATCTGAAAATAGCCTGCTTCTGTAGTGCAGCCATTAATGAGGCCAGGGCACCTGCAAATTAGCTGAACATTCGAGAATTGAAGTATCAAGAGAGTTATATTCTAATTTCAAGCTTGTAAAACAGAGCTCTTCATTACACTTCTCAGAATACATTTTGCAATAATTAGAAGTGTGCTTGAGAAGCAGTGAAAGAAACAAAGGATTTTGCTCTAGCAATGGCAAGTGCTACAAACAGGGTTTCCCTGGACCACATTAATTCCTGGTCCCATTTGGCAAAATTTTCCATTAGATTCTTTTCTATCACACAGCATCAAGCACATGCATAAATCTCACTAGGATCCTGCTGCTCTCCTGGGCAGAATTCCCATCAATTTCAATATGACCAAAATTTGCTCGATAAGGTCAACAAGAATCTAAAAAAAATCTAGAACGTGTATATAAAGAAATGGTTATAAATTTGAGTGGCGCTTTCAGTGCTTGCTTTGATACAAAGCTGCAACCAGTAAAATAAAAATACCTCAAATCTTTGAAGAACTGCATTTGAACATCTAGCCAAATACTGCAGAGCCCCAGTCATTTATTCTAATTTCATTCCATAAATTCCTTCAGCATCAGCTTATGATTTAATAATAACATCACAAATAATGGTTAATAAAAGATTAGAAAGGTTGAATGCTGTTGGAATTGATTTCGCACTATTTTGTATTTAACAAATATTCTTGCATTACGGCATTACAGACAGAGATTTATTCCCTTCTCACTATGTGGAGGATTTGCATGGATAACCCATTAGAGTTAATGGCTGCACTGAGCAAAAATCCACCTCCTCCTACATATCCCTTCTCCCCCAAACCCACCACTATGCAAATTTGTTTCAGGCTGTGCCACACATGGGACCACACTCCTGCTCAGGCTCCCTGCCTTGACTCTACTCTGCTTTTATGTTTGCTTTCTCTTGCAGTTCCATGGAGTGAGAACTGTGTGATTTGACATTTGGAAATGCTGCATATGTCAAGATATTTTTATATTAAATAGGCTGTTAAAATCAGGTGCTTTGACAGGTAGGTTGATTTGTAGCAGCACGAGCCCTCTGAGGCAGTACCGAGGTCATCTCCCCAGTGCTCTGCAGCTCTCACACACACTCATTATTCCACGATGGCTGAGGCAAGGGAGGCTCCAAGTCTCCCTCAGACAGCTCCCCTATTGTTCCCCTGCAGCCCAACCCTCTCTGGAGACGTAGGAAGAGCAGCCCATGCTGGCCACGACCCATGGGCAGCTCTTTTACCCCCACCCCACTGCCAAGGTACTGACACGACCTTACAGGCTTGGTCAAAACTTTGGGGTTCACCACGTAACGAGAGGAAATTTCTACACAATATATCTAGGGTTTCCATCTCTTTAGATAACTCCCTGGAAGGTGTTATGAGAAACTTGAATCTTTTCTGAACCCTTATTCAAGGAGCTCAAATTAAAAAAACCCGAAACATTAAATATTAATTTTAATAGTCCCAGGCCAATACACAAAGCTTTAGAGGAACTCGCTGTGCATCAGCAGTCAGCAATCCTTGTGCCCTGCAGCAAACAGAAATGGCACCAGTGTACACCCTTGTTTTCATTTCTAACAGAAACTGAACCAAAGGGATGCAGACCCGAAATGGGCCTTCAGCCATCAGGTGGTGCTGTGAATCCGAACAAACGTGTCACTAACCCACATGTAAAACACGGGCTTACCTCTGCAAATAAAAAGGTTACATTCTCGGCAAGTCAGTGGTGTGTTAATTGCAGCATAACACCATAAAATTATACCCTCTCAATTACAGGGACTGCACACAAGATAAACCTGTTTCCTTGCTAAAGGCCTACGTGAAATGTTTTTACATTTGAGTGACCTTTCTATTGAAGAGTTGTATTCTTCTGGATTGTGAAGATGATACAAAAATGCTAGCATTTGGATTGCTTAATTGCTTACCTGACAAGTCTATTCGCTCCCTCAGGAACTGCAGAAGGGGAGAAATTAATGTGGTCAAATAATTAAAGGCTGCCACATACAGTCACGGTACTGCATGAAAGCTTCATGGCTACCTCAATTCTCACATTTACACTCTAATTTTGAGTGGGTGACTCAAGTAGGCTTTTTTGTATACAGGGTAATTAGATCAGAAAAGAATGTAAGATGTGGGTTCCTTCAGAGAGGAGTGGCAGCCCAAAAGGGTGTATATGAAGGAAGCAAAAAAAAAGTTACAATAATAGTCTTTTAGAAGGCTTGAGGTGTTTAAAGCTGCAATGTAAAAAATGCAATCAATTATCAGCTATAATTTTTCACAAACTGTGGCTTAAACCGAGAATTTGTTTAAATTCTGAAGAAAAACCCAGAAATAATATGTCAGCCTGTGGCAGAATCTTCCCA
Organism: Mystacornis crossleyi; assembly: GCA_013400655.1. NCBI lineage: Eukaryota > Metazoa > Chordata > Aves > Passeriformes > Timaliidae > Mystacornis > Mystacornis crossleyi. The sequence goes on along the minus strand of VYZQ01013772.1, from coordinate 52,160 downwards.
CAGGCTCTTAAGCTCTTCTCAAATCAAAATATATAGAAACAGAGGATTGTTTACATTGGAAAAGACCTCTAAGATCATCAAGTCCAACTGTTAAGCCAGGACTGCCAAGTCCACCATTAAACCATATCCCAAAGTGCCACATTTGCATGGCTTTTAAATACCTGCAGGGACGGTGACTCAGCCACTTCCCTGGGCAGCCTGCTCATCCACTGAGCAGGTCACCTTGTCGTAGAAGGAGATCAGGCTGGCCAAGCAGGACCTGTCTTCCCCAAACCCATGCTGGCTGGGCCCGATCCCTTGGTTGTCCTGTATACGCTTTCAGATGCCTCCTGCAATACAGCTGTGCAAATGGGAATCACTGCGGCTCCTTGCAGGACACTTTCTGGGTCAGCAGGGCACTGCTGGCACCATGAAGAAGCCTGGAGGGTGCAAGGCTGAATAGGAGCAGGCATGTGATTGCACCAACTCTTTTTTTTCACAGACGAAAGGAACTACTAAAACCAAGAGACGAAAATAATTTCTCCTCCCTCTTGGGAAAAATAAATAATCAAAACAACAGAAGGTGCTTATGCTGCTAACCTAGGTTCAGTTCAAAGAAAAACTTGAGACTGTCCTAGTCTTTGAAGAGATCTAAAATTACAAAAGTATCTCATAGGAAAAAAACAGGCAGCACTGAAAATACTAAACTATTCAGTTTTGAAATTCTTTGCACTCACCTAGAACAACTCATAATCTGATGTGCCAAGTCTATCTGCCACATTTTGCAGCAGCTGGTCACAGAGGACGCAGCCAATGTTCTCTCAGCACTCACCAGAAAGAAAAATCTGCTCTAGATGGAATCACGCCGTTACACACAGAAATATCAGTCTGGGACTATACTTCTTTTCCACTGCATTCCGGTAGCTACAGAATACCTGGGATGAATCTCTTGTCAATTGAGACTTCAAAAGGCTCACACCGAGTAACCACACATTCCTCCAGAGAGGCATCACTAAGGGAATATTATTCTTCTTGAATTATTAAAGTCATCCAGCTTTGGCCTCATGCCTCACACTTACAAGATAGATGCTTTTAAAAATCAGCCTGAAGTAGACTGTCACCTGGAAACGATGAATTCTTGCTCAAGTGCACACAAATCACGAATCGCAAGGAAGAGGCTGATTTGGTTCAGTCAGTGAACATTAAGGTCACCGTGTTCAGCTGACTGCTTATTTTGCTGTACCACTTGGGTGCCTGCATGCATGATTTCTCGCACTTTGGCTGTCAAGATGCAAGGACGTGAGCTCTCAATTAGCTGCAGGTGCAATTTATGCAATGAACTTAATGAAATCCTGTGGCAAAAGCCTGGATTTTAAACTGCTGTGAAAGGTCTAAGGAATAAGAAACACAGACATAAAGCTAAAAAAATAACTTCTATTGTCTCCGGAGCCGCCAGGATCCAGAGATACATTTCACTGTTAACTTGGTTTCAAATTGCAATCTTCCTTGTGATTCTTTGCTTCTGTGTGTGACCCTTATTTCAATAACCTAATTTCCTCCCCAGATGAGAGCATCAGTTTGGGGGAAAGGGCCAAATACCTAGAAAAGAAACAACAACCCTGTAAGCCAGACCATCGGGATTTCCATACAACTGTATCCACATTAGGCAATGAAGGCTGCCCAAAGCATACCTGAAGGAGAGGACAGACATAAGGAATAAAATGTAAATGTGGTTTACAATTCCACTGTTAAGGTTTTAACCCTTTTAACCCTCTGCCACTTTGAATTCCATTAGTAGGAAGAGGCCCTGTGATAGCAGTGCCCATGGCAAAGTGGAGATCCTCACTGTGAGAGCTAAGCAGGTGACTTAAAATGCTTAGGACACACCAGACAGATCTCAGGGTCCAGAATAGTCTGGGCAGGAAGCTTGGGACAGATTTAGACTACTAATTCTAAGTCATTCTTCAACATAAATCTGAAAGGCATACACAGTCACCAGTTTAGAAAAAGCAGTTTTCTTTTTTGAAACTGCTAAGAAAGAACGACCCTGCACTTGTACAGGTTGAACCCTGTAGGCTGACATGACCTCTCCAGAGGCTGATGTTTAAAACACATCAAAAAGCAGACTGCTGCTCTGCTCTCTGAATGTGAAATCTGCAGTAGCTGGGCAGTGGTTCTGCAGATCGTCCAGAAGTCAGGATCTTAAATCCTACCAACAGTCTGCCACAGATGGTATGGCAGAGGGGCAAAAAGGGATTCTGAAACGCTGGGAGAAAAAGTAGGCCATGTAGCTGCTGATCATGATACAGTTGCCTGGATGGCCAAACTAACATCTAACATATGCTGCAACTCAGTATTCTCCAGCAAACCAGAGGCCTCCACGAGTTAGGCGTATTTGCCAAATGCTTTGTTGCTCATTTTCCACTACCAACATGGGAGACTGTGTTAAGAAGAACACGGCCCAGGACACCTGCTCAGAGATGCTGTAGATTCACACAGCGTTGCACCACGGGGTAGATGTGAACACACTACAAATATACACAAGGGCCCAGATTCCACCTGTCCCCTTTGCCTCAGCTGGCTTAGCACATTTTAGCTCAATCTCCTGTCTCTCTTGCATCCTCTAGGTTTGTCCAGTGTGTTAAAGAAACGAAACAAACTCAGGCACACCCGGCTTTCAAAATGTGTTCCAGTAGCTCCTTATTTTAAGCTCTTATGACACTGGAGACACATAATAATTCATGGGGCAGAAAACTTCCCACAGGCATTTCAACACTGAAAATTCTCACGTGCCAGGCATGCTCCCTTGTGTGCTTTTCCAGCATGTGTTGTACGACCCAGACAGAGAGATCACAGCTAGAAAAGTCTTACCTCTGATGATCTCTTGGGAACTATTGCTATCTTAGGAGTTTTTATGGGTAAGGTTAGTTAGAACAAATCTAAATCTCTTCTACTCCGTGTAACTGGCCTGTGGCAGACATTGTAAAAAGAGAGTAAAAGCTCAGCCACAGGTCTCTTTGCCAGGCTTCCTCTATGGTTTAATCATTAATAATTAAATTAGTGGAAAGACAAGTGCATGGGTCTCTAAAGAAATAATATTTTATAAAATCTGGATTGACAGACGGTTGTTGAAGCTATTTGGTTGCCTAAGAACTCTGTGGGACTGTTCTGTATATCTGCTCTGTGGACTGCCTGTATAACTAGGGTTTGAAATGCCTCTAATTTAGCAGCTCTACCCCACAGAACTTTTTTCCCCCACAGGAGATTATTGCATCATCTATCCCTTTCTAGACAGGTGATATTTGCAGCCAGGTTAGAATCCTGTATTCCTTTACACAAATAAGCTACAAAAGCATAATATTTTAGGAAATAGATGTGTTTCTATGGGTCTATATAAGTTCTCCTTATTTTCATATCATTTCACTACACTGACATCTGCGAGCAGTTTTCAGTGTCAAGATGGCGTCCCTCACCATGAACTGTCTTCTTTTCACAGCAGGAGGAAAATAGCACAGAAGTCTGTAATGAAAGAAGGTTTCCTCCTACTCTAAGTGTCTTATCGAAGGTGCAGTTGCATTGTCTCATTTGCAGCCCTTAGGAAAATGTAAAGCTTAATCACTGGACCAGAAGGACACTACTTTCAAAGCCCATTTCTCTCCATAAGAAGTCCTTATGTCCAAAAGTTACTGTAGATGAGACCCAAATGAGCATATGGGATACCTGAGCCCCCTTGGTGGGGTAGGTGAAAAATATCCATCAAATGAACAGTCTGGGTTAATTTGCTATGGAAAAAAAAAAAAAAAAAAAGAGTAGTCTGAAGGTCAAATGGAATGAAAACATGTTTTTAATCTTCTTATCTACTTATAAATCACTGATATTTTAGGTTTGCTACAGTAAATTACAGAGATTTTCACATGGCAAGCTGGCATGTGTGTTATAAATTGACCTAAATTTACCTTCCATAATTTTGTGAATTCCCAGAATCGTATTTTACGTGTGGAGTCACCAGCATCTGGGCCTGCTACACTGAAAACCACAGCACAAATAGTTTATGGGAAAATTCAGGTGGCTGAAAGACATCTACTGACAGCTCTTTAATATTACCACACCACTTTCCTCCAGCAGATCCCTCCCTAGTCTAAGATGTAGGCAGATAACACACTGAAGTCTCTGCTGAACTGAAGAAACAGTTAAGCACCCTTCTCATCTCAGTTTTGGGATCAGCTCCTTCCATCCTTTAGTTTATACTGACTTGGCGTTTTTCCTCAATTAGAAGCCTAAGTCCTTCTTCCATACACATGGCCAGAGAGGTGGCTGTTCAGTGAGGGCAACGAAATGTGCCAGAAGTCTACTTGACCTATTCTGACCATTGCTAAAAGCAGTATTTCAAGCTGGGTGAGCCACCTTTTTTTTTGCACCAACCTCTTTTCTTAACTAGCAGAAAGTATGCTATCTGGAGAAAGCAAACAAACACCAAAACTTACCATCTGATTCGGAGGCTGCTCTGAAAATCAAGTAGCTGCTGGGAAGAGGCTGAGTGATCGAACCAACATTTTCTCCCTTTGGTCCCTGGAAATGCACACAGACAGAAAGACGTGAGGCATAGAAGCTGCAATGGACTGCTCAGTGTCTTTCCACCCTTCCCAGCAGAGTGTGCACGGCTGTAATAGGAAAGAAGGCAGGAGCAGATGGAATAATTTAGAGAGACTCATTAGTGATCACGATATTGCTGCTGCAGCTCCAAGGCAGTAACAAGCTCCCATGCAAATGGAGCTTGGTCTAACCTATGCTCAGCTCAAAACCTGCTATGTTCTTTCAGACCTGCTGGAATGGAAGGCTCTTATTGCTGTCACTTGGGACAAAATCAGCCAAACCTTTGTGCTACACCTCGGGGGACTGGCCCACTAGGTGCTCATGGGGTCTGCCCACAGTCTGACACGCTCACAATGAAACACCCTTCACACATCACCACAAAAGCAGCACAGCCACGCCTTGTGCTGTGAGCGCCTCGAGCAGAGAGGCAACAGCAGCTCTCCTGCAAGGAAACAAAGGGGAAACTCCATCCTGAGTCTGTGGGAAAGGTGGAGAAAGAAAACTTCAGATTGAGGACCAAAGGTCCCCCAGCATGGGCACATGCTGCTGGGTTGCAGTCCTTCACCTTTAAATCCAGAGAACCCTTATGCCGTGGTGCCTGAGGTGACAGCCACTTCAGGCTTTGCTCATTTATATTGCCTCTAGTGTCAAAAAACCCAAATGTCTTGTAAACATCCTGCCACCATCCTTTCAGCATGACCCTCCAGAAATGATGCCCAGGGAAGCAAAGTCCATCCTGGATGAGGATGACTGATGACTTCTTTGAGCAGAACCACAGGCTTCCTCCTTGATCTCCTCCCTGTTTTCTCCTCTTTTGAACTCCAAAAGACGCTAAGAAAAAGCAGTTCCTGCATGCAGTGAGCACAGCTTCATACTCTTCATGGTATGGACTTCATGCCATAACCTGACTGAAATAAATAGAAATCCCTCTTCCTCCACTGCATTTTCAACATGACCCAGCCTCCTTCAGCTCCTTCTCTTCCCCAGTTTGTAACAAATTACACAAAAGCAGATCCTTTTTCAAATATGCAGACATTATGTCAGAAATAAAAGCAGGCCAGAAAACATCACCAGCACTCGCACAACCACTATGTCACCTGCAGGGGGGAGCAAGAGGTTTTCTCCAGTGGATGAAAGGGATACTCCAATAAAGATTTCCTTGACTTGATAGAGAATACCAGACAATGCTGAAAATCCGTAGGCAGATTTTTGCAGTTTGAGTATTACTTTCCTCCCTTACAGGGGCCTTTACAGTATCCAACCACATTCCTTGAAAGAAGGATGTCTCCCTCCCAGTTGATAAGCATGAAACTGTGACTGCTACTGAAAACTGCTCCTGTACACAAGTGCCTCACAGTTAAATAGTGATTTTATCTGGATTTTTGTTGTTATACTCAGAAAATCAAAATTTGGACAGAATTAAGAGTAGGAAAAGCATCAAATTGTATCTGAGTGTACGAAGATGCAGTGTTGAGAAGACAACAGTCTCCAGTCAAGCTTCTAGCCTTCATATCTGTGGGGTTCCTCTGCTGCCATGAGAAACTGGGATTCTTCTTACTCACTTTCTTTTTCCCCTCCTCCCTCCCACAAGAGGTTCACAAAATTAAGACTGTTTACAAGCTTAATAGTCAGGACTGGCAAAGTTGAGATTTGATTAGTAAACCAGAGCAGAGCAGCTTAAGACATTACTAGTGACATTAATGCAATGAGGCATCATTCCCCATGGCATTTTTCCTTTCAGTAGCTTGCAGCTGAGCAGGGTGTTGGAGAACTATTGATAACACCATTACTTGTGTTTTCAGTGCAGAGGTGGATACTTGCTCTGTTTGAGGAAAAACCCCACAACCAAACAGAACAGATACAGAGTACTTTTAAAAACAGGGAAGATGGGAAGGAGAGGATCCCACAAGATTGTAACAGGCACGTGGATTAACTCAAGAAGCAGACGGGTCATCCTGTCAAGGAAACATATTCAATAGTAAGGCATGTTCACACATGGAGGGGGCCATTTCCCACAGGAAAAAAAAGAAGAGAGGAGGCCGTAAAAATAAAACCAACATCTGCACAGATTAAATGATGTTCTATATCTGCACAGTACAGATAATGATGCTGTCTCCCAGCCTTTGAGCACCATGCCAGTGACCATCTCTCACTAAAAGTGAGTGTTATCCCAGCTGCACCAGCACCCGGAGCCCAGCTGCAGCCTCTGCAGTACAACTAAGAAAGAATCACCTTCAGATCACTCCTATCTTTACATCTGATTTGAGACTCAAAAGGCTTTATCAAACAGGGAGTGATTAGGCTTCGAAAAATGGAGAGGACTGACAGTTTTAGATAGTATGACAAGACATCTTGGAGAGTCATAAAACAAGGCTTAAAAGGGGAGGGGGAAAATCTCATTAACAGTACTGTGGATAACTGTAAGGATGAAGATGAAACTAACTGTCCTGTGTTCTGGAATGGAATAAACTGGAAAAGCCCAGCACGAGGACTTTATTTTTAAAGGAATGACTCAAAGTTCTTCCTAATCAACAAAATTCAAATTATCTATTTTCCCAGATGCAGTGGGTCTGACCCCAACTTACTTATTGTTCTAAATAAATGTCAGAATAGGCTGCAGATAATGAAAGCCCTCCCACACCACGCTGTTCAGCCAGCTTCTGAGCAAGCTTGAAGGGAAATACGGCCTATTCCAGGATACTTTTTGGGACAGGCAGGCAAACCCTGCCAGCTGATAGCCCTACACCCCCTCTGTGAAGTAAGAGGACAGACATGCACAGCCTCACAGGAATTACTAGGTTGGCATTCCCCAGTCTCCTGCAGCCACCTTGGCAAAATGTCTCTTCCCAGGAGCAGTGTGGGATCAGACTGCCTTCACACATTGGACAAAGTGCCTCTGCAGCAGCAGAGTGTGTGAGGGAAGCTTTTCTTACTGCTGCTTGCACTGCTGGCTCATTTTGGGACCTTGACGGTTTTAGCCTTGGGTTTACAAAAGCCTGGATGGAACAAATAGATAAAAGGTCTAATCCACGTGCACTGCAAAGGAGTTTCAGGCTGAAACTCTCAAAAAGCCAGGGAAGCAGTGCAGAATAAAGAACTCTTTCCCTCAGCAATATGCTTCTAAGACAGCTGTAGACCCCAGAGAGCTTTATACGAAAAACAGTACCCTGGCACACGTATTTAGCTTTCAACTATAAGCCATGGCCTTAGATCTCATCTTGAAAGGTGCCCCAAAATCTCACCCTGCTCTAACTGAAGTTAAATGTCTGCACATCAAATTTATTTGGCTACTATTACCATAAAGGCCTATGGCAGTGCCTGAACCAGACATTCCTTCCAGGGCTGAACCCTAGAGTTAGCTCCAAACATCCACTGGGCAGCCAGGCTGATATGTACAAAGGTATTCAGTAATTACCCTGAGTTAACTGCAAGTCCACTGATGAGAGTGAAAGCTGGACCATCAACTCTAGTCTGGATAATTCCTGAAAATTTCACAAGCCATTCTGGCCAAGAGTGAAAAGTTTTTATCCAGCTTTTATTTCTATTGCGAAGGACAGTAACTTGGGCTTTTTGTTTAAGCGCGGGTGAATCTATATTTCATGAGAAACAGACTTTCTTTGCATAGTTATACACAACCAATGTAGATCAGTCAATTCTGCTCGTTGCTTTAAAAGGAGGCTATGAAATAACACAAAATAAAACAGTATTTTTAGCAGCTTCAGCCTTAAACTGCTGACAGAGTGCAAACAGCCTCTTCGACATCAAGCAGCTCACTGGTGGATTTCTTCCTGATGTGTATTTTGGTGTTTACCTCATGGCTGAAAGCATCTATCACACACAACAACCCAGGCTGAACTCGGGTTTCAGGGAGTATCCTACTATGCAGCTCAAATGTGGCTTTCTAAGTATGTCTCAAGAGACTAAGAATATTACTTTGAGTTTAAAATTTAAACCTCTTTGGACTTTCTCTAGTACACAAATATTTTCAGATATATACTCCCTTCACATTTATTATACTAATTCTTATTTTTATCATATGTTTTCTCAAGAGACACAAGAATTAGACATACATATTTAAATACATACACATACTCTTCTTTCTTTAGGATGCTTCATATCAAAAAACCTTCTCTTTCTTTAGGATGCTTCATATCAAAAGAAGGGCATCCTAGTGCAGCTCTTCAGATCTGTCTGCAACTCTGCCTTTCAGTATCTGACTGCACTTTTGATTCTATTTTTCACCACCTCCTCTGACTGTGCTTCTCAGAAGAATTCAGTTGACCTGTCAAAGTCACAACGACTGTTTTTGTTGACAGACAGTAAATCATCAACAACCTTCTTGGATGCATGTTCTNATTTTTTTTCTTTTTTTTTGTCTATACTTAAAGGAAAGAAGGAAAAGGAATACAGCTCTTTAAGATTTGCAGGGAGTTATTTCAAGAAGTGTGAAAAACTATTAATCATTTTTGTTACAGGGAGATCCAGAGGTCACTGCAGGAGCCACTGNTTTGGAACTTTAAGCAAAAGCAATGCATTTCAGCACAAATCAGAGCTGAGCTGCTGGCAGAAATCAGCAGCTCTCACCCCTGGTTGCTGAGGTTAATTTTAATTCTCTCCTACCTTATTAAAAATGGAAAGGCTTTTTATAGCGATTGTATAGCTGTGTTTAAAACTGTTCAATTAACTGCATGGATGAGCAGAACTGTGTCTACTTGATCTGCTCCCACAGGGCTTCTCCCTTTTGTTAGAACTTCTGATGCCANTATTTTGTCACTTTGCCAACCATCTCCCAGTTCTGTGTGAAGCACTTGGTGCTTTGTGTGTCTTTGTTTTGGGGAATTTAGTTAACTGTGTCTGTGCCTCAACTCCTTTTAAAGATGTAGGCCACAGCTTGATATAGCTTCTAGGTATTGAACTTCTTTTCCTGCACTAACACACTTCCTTCTTCCTCAGTCTATGCAGGCATCTGCACACTGAGAATGATACATTTGTGCAACTACACAAGGACTGTGTCTCTTTGATGTCATCCAGTGATCAAGCTTTAATCTTTATCTTTTTATGCAGTCAATTCACCGCTGCTAACAGCAACTGAATAACTAAATAATAGCAAGGCTAGGCAATGCCAGCGCTCAGAAACTTTGGTGACCTCAGAAGAGGCTGGTGACTCATCAGGACTATTACCTTTACAGCCCAGATGGACTGATCCAAAGGATGGAAGAGTTTAAAGCAGAAGCCATCCTTTTTGGAGGGTCTCTCGATCAGCTCACAAGAATGGAGCAGGATTGTCCCAACCCACTGTCCGATCTTTGGCGTCTTATAAATAAGCAGCACTCCTGGTTTCAGGACACACCACAGTTTGGTCCAGCTCTTCAGAGTCCCACGAATCTGGAGGAAAGGGGGAGAGAACAAAAAGTTGAGTCTGTGTTGCTACTTAGAAGAAACCCAGCATTGATTCAGTATTTATACAGTATTTCCAAGGCTGCACCACGGTACATTTCCTAGGGAAAATACATGGTGTTCGCTGAACAGCCCTAGGCATCTCACAGCAAAATCCCAGAATCTGGAAATCTGGCTATCAGAATTTAGTCTTCATATTTTTATTACTGGCTTAGCGTTCTTCCTATTTTTATTACTAGCTCAGTGTTAGCAGCTTGATTAAATTTTTAGGCAATCAGCACTGCTGGCCCATGTGAGAGTGATCTGTTAATATTCACGGAGGACATGCCAATTAGAACATTGCATATAAAAATGTTATAGCTAGTCTAACTCGACTTACAAGTCATTTTAATGGTGTTCTGCAGAGCACTGCTATTAATGGGTTTTGTCAAATTCCTCATTTTTAAAAGTACTGTCTCCAGCTGGTTTACTTCTCTGTCAAGCTCAATGCAGCTCTCTCTTATATAGAAGACATTAAATCTGATAAGACTATATTAAAGATAACAGCTTAAAGAATGGAGAAGTTTCTCAGTAAGGTTAGATTTTGCCTAAGGTCTTCCTGCCTTCAGTGTGCATAGGCCAAACCTCAAGTCTTTTCTGTGTTCTGTTTTTGTGGCCCAGCATTATTTTCAGCTCACAAGAAATTTCCAGCCACAGCAAACAAGCAACAGGTATTTTGCATTTAAAAAAAACCTCAACATTTATTTTTCATTAACAGTAAACACTACAGGAAGACTTTGCTGCCAATCTAACTTCTCAAACCATAAGCACGACACTTTTTCTGGCCTCTAATAATAATTGCAGAACAACGTCGGGAGTTTTTGCCACTAGCCAAATGCAACTGTATTGTTTCAGGAGATCCTTACGTTACTTTGTTTTTCTTAAGAGCTATGTGTTCGGCAATGTTTGAAAATTAAGTTTTGCCAATATAAGAGGTTCGACCAAATCACTATTATTTGAGAAGACTAAATGGTCCCAAAGGAGGAGAAAAACAGTGCTCATCTCTCGTGTCAATCCAGATTTCGTTTGCCACACAGAAGTTTCAGGACTTCAGTGAGAAGCTGTCACTACCCGAGTCTGTGCACAAGGAGAAATTGCAGTTGTCATCAGGTACAATATGTTTCATTCTGTGCTCTGACAACAGAAAATCCAATTGTCGATAGAACAAGCTGTATCTGCCCATTTTCAGGCTGTTACTCAGTCTATTCCCTCTTCAGTACAAAACCACATTTATGGGAAGAGGCCAATAGAGAGAAACAAAGAGAGAAACATCATCACTTCCCTTTGTACTATTCACTTTCTGAGTTCTTGTTGCTGCTTATGGACATGGAATAGACCAATTGAGTTAAGGTGGAAAGTAAATACTCCCCACAGTTCCACTTTTAGAGCAGTTATTTAAATAAAGCTTTACAGCAACTTCAACTCAAAATTATTCTGTCTTCTTTCACTTAAAAAAGTGCTAGTGCGTAAGTCTCAGACACATCAACTACTTCTCACTTATTTTTTCCCACAGCCTCAGAAGAAATGGTCTGTATCAAATACCTTCAGCCAGTCTGCTGTGATCACCACACTGGGATCCTTCAGAGCACTGAAGAGTTGTTTGGTAGCTCTTTTCTTCTCCTGTCTGTAATTTTTTTTTTGTACCTGGTTGAGAACAGAGAAAATATAGTAGCTGTAATCATGGCCTCTTTTGGGGAGAAAGGAACATCATGCATTTAAGGACAGTTATGTATAGCACAGCAAGAACTTGACCCAGCACAAGTTCCCCAGAAATGAGCACAAGGAAGAATAA
>VYZQ01013772.1:30143-40299 GCA_013400655.1 Mystacornis crossleyi | reverse complement strand
AGGTATAATTTGTTTTTTAAAAGAAAGTCAGCTGATGCTGACCTGGCTGCTTTGCACATACCTTCAGTGTCTCCTTCTTCATGAATTTGGCTGTGGGAGACACACACTCTTTGTCGGACCCATTGCAAAGCTTATATTCGATCTAAAAAAAAGAGGGAGAGAAGAAAATAGGAATGTGCTAACATGAAGATGTTCAGGTTATGCTCTGACAAAGTGTTGTTTATAACTTTCAGGAATCCATGAAAGAGTTGATTGCAGACTTCAGCAGTGGAACACCAAGCAGGTGCACAAAATGCGTATCTACAGTGCAGCCCAAACTTCCCTTTTATACCCACGGCTGGTTGGAAAATTCCCCACCAAATTTTCTTTGCATTTCTCATGCAGACATTAATCTTGGTTAAAAAATAAACAAAAACCCCAACTAAACAATAAAACAGAACAGAAAAAAAAATATTTCTAACTTTGAAAACTGCCCAACTCTGTTCAGATCTGAAAGCATTTCAATTACTAGAATAAAACTTATGGGGAATTTGTTACAGAAGCAGACTTGATACCGGCCATGACTCTTGCACTGACTAAAATGTCCAAAAACATGGGTGGGCAAGAAATGACCTAATCATGTTACAGATAATAAAGGAAATCATCTTCATCTTGGCCTTGCAAAGTGAAGCACAAAACACACACAGTCACTTCAAATCACGTTTGATAGTGCCAGTGCTGCTTAAATTCACTTTCAGAAGCTACAGACTGATCTCATGACTCTGCTGATGGGCTGCAAAAATGCTTTACGTTCATTAGGCATAATCACAGCATTACTGTTACCAAAATAAAGCATGCTTAGAAAGTACAGCTCTGCAGAGCCCCGCTCACAACAAGGACCCCCACGTGTTCTGTCAGCAAATTGTACAAAACCTGGGCAGGGTTAGTGGTGAAAGAATTATGGTACACTCTGGACTCTGCTGCTTTTTATGACCTTGGGGAAGTTACTTTCTCTCTCTGTATCTCTCTTCCTTCGAACCTTTCATGTGTCTGATGCATTCAGACTGTGATCCTTTGGGGTCAGGCACCGTCTCTCCCACTCGTACATGACAGTTTTGTAAAGAAAGCTCAGCCCTCGGCCACCTTGATTTAACGAGCGTGACACAAAAATGAGCTGTACTAAGGAAAAAATGTATCAAATATATTTCCCATGTATGAATTCACTGCCATGATGTGAAACAAACCCACTGAGCTTCCAGACTTTCTCTCCTTTATGTCACAAATTGATGTAATAATTTTACAGCACCTTCAGTTTTGAGAGACCCACTTCCTTTTTCCCTCCCAGTGACACAGAAACCTCTCGGGCTACTACAGCCACAAACTATGCTGAGCGCTACGAGTGAGCAGGAAAATGTTTAATGACAGCCAGATCAGTCCTTTTCACATGACTCAGAGAAAAACACAGAAATGCATGACCAGATCACAGCAAACAGGCCATCACCTATGCCTTGGAGACCGGGGCAGGAGCAAAAATGGGAGATAAGGGTGCCTGCTCAACTGAGCAAAACTCCTTGTAGCTGATGCAGGGTTAGAAATCAGGGGCACAAGGTACAATTCGCAACAGAGCCACCGTCACTGTGGAATCCACTACTTGTGCTCACATACCCTTGTAGTACTCTTTCACTAAAACCACATGATACTTTAAAAATAGAGAAATGAAAACTCTGTGATGACACACAAAGGCCAGTGAGGTCCTTGATCTGACTGTTTAGTTTACAAGTCAACTTGGATCCACTCAAAGAAAAGGCCAGCTCCTGGACTCCTGAAAACTATTCAGTGTTTGCCTTTTTTGTTTGCACAGAAGGCCAAGCCTGCCTCCTCTGCCTGCAGTGCAGTCTCTGATTCATATTTTGTGCTTCGGACCTCACTGTAAAAACACAAGGTTTATGGTGGGGACCACTGCACAGATGTGACATCTGAGCAGAGACTTGTGCCCACAGGGCCTTTGTCACATTTCAAAGGGCAGTAGTAGACATTTGGGAGATATGCTATAAGCCTTTCTTTAAGAAGAAATATTTCCAAGTGCCTAAATATCTCTGAGCAAGAATCCTTCAGAACTATAAGGAGATTATGCTTTCATGATTCCAGACGTGTGTCCTCTGAAATTGCCCAGAAGAATTCTCCCCCTTTCTCCCAATTAGCAGGAAGAATGTCCTGTCCTTGAGACACAACTATGAGCCAATTGTTTATCAGTAATTTCACTCCCTCTGGCCTGAGAGATCAGACAGAGAGAGAAACACTGTGTACTATTCTTCATTAGCCAGTGTGAGAGGCAGAAAAAGCACAGATGTTCCCAACATTCTAGGAAATACTGCTCAGGTGCCTGCAAAGCATCAGAATACGAAGAATGCTTTTTGCTGAACTAATTAAACCAAGCTACAGCTGCTCGTTATCTAGACAATTACACCTTAGCATTTACATAAAGAATGAAATTTTGGCCCCTAAGCTCACTTGGCTTGGGGAGATCTTGCATTTGCTTGCTGAATTCAGAAAGGCTTCCGACAACCACGAGCTTAGGCCTGCTGCTCATGGGGAAGCAGCGCTGACACAGAGGCACTTCCACTCCTCCACCAGCCCCACCTGCCTCCTTCTTGGAGTCTCTCTGGGTCACGCTAAAAATAGAGTTAAACAAGCACAAGACTTCAAACCTGGGATGTTCACACAGACAGACACACATTCTGACTCTTCGGGAGAGCCGACTCCGTGACCAAGGACACCGGTGCCCAATTCCAGCCGACACTGCTGTGCACGCCATAAAACCACAGCACGCAACAGCTGATGAGGGGATAATCTCCCCTGACACCACCACAGCCTGTAGGAGCTCAATAAACACAGTGGAACTTGTCCGAAACCGTTTCAAACTGGTCCTTCACTTAGTTAAAGCAGCTGGATGAACAGCTTTGGAGGATGCTGTGGTGGCTCCTGAACCACTGTGCTGCTTCCTTCGGGCTCTCCCTCCCCCAGGTTTGGGCTGCACCTGGTCATGCTGAACCTGTGAACCTGGCCTGTAAGGGGAAACACGGCCACAGGGATGGTGGTCACCAAGACAGGCTTGAGAGTGGATGAGAAAGAAGCAGTAGTGTAGGTACTCACTGCCCATATAAGAATTTCTAGGCACAGGAAAATAAATATTTGTCCTGCTCTGTCCAAAAAGCTGTGATGTATCTACCGGCTCTGTGACCAATTCCACAGCTCCCCGAGATGGCTGCAAAATGCTTTATGAAGAGAGAGAAGGCGTTACTGTAACCAAGCCGTGGTTTTAACTAGGAGCCCTGGACAAGCTTTCAGCTGTGTCTGACCTGGGACTTTTGACAGTTCCCCAGTTAGTTTTTAACGAGGCAAACTGATTGCTTCTCCCTCCCAACTTTGCCTCTTGTTATGCATATTAGGATGCACTACCACTGATCCTAAATAGGAGTTTGCTGGCAAGGAAACTGTTGATCTCCAGGTCTCCAGAGTGAAAAGCATTGTATTTCTGGGTTCAAAGTTCCTGCTTTTCCACAGGACAGGTGGGATCTAGGCATACCATAGGTCTATGCTGCTGATAGTAATGATAGTTCCCCTAGGTTTAACCTGCTAAGTGACTTGAAGTAACATGATTTCGTATTACTTTTATTTTTATTACTTTCATATTTTCATTTTACATTAATCTGTCTTTGTAGTTTTGATTGTACCCTGTGGCATACATAAGATGCAGTAAATCTGGGCCATCAGCTCTAAAGATTCCCAAGACACAGCAGGGTCTCACATTGCTAAGACACATCAAGAACATTTAATGATGTCTTTCTACTGTCCTGCCTTTCCCAGCCTGGCAGAAAACTAAGAGAAGCCATTTGTCATCACAACAAGTCTTCCAAGGATGCTGGGATAATGCTTGTGCAGAATATCAGAATCCGGCCCCCTCTCTCTGCAGCAACATGTGAACAATGCTGGCCACAGATGAGACTTTGTACAATGGGAGAGTAAGGAATTCATGTCCTTTTTAAGGAATGAAAAAGCCCACTGGAGTATTCTAATAAGAAGGCAGTAAGTAGGCTTTCCATATACTGGTTCCCATAAGAAGGGAAGTGTGTTAGTCTGCCAAAAACTTTCACCAGAGCATGCTGCAGCACTTGTAGGGAGAAGAAACTGTTGTCCCTTTCAGTTCTCTAATCAAACCTATCCTTTTCAGGACTGAGTGATGACCTTGCCACTGACAATGGGCTGTACTGTACTCAAAAACATACTTTTTATCCCAGTTAAGTTTCTGTTCCCTTTCATCTCAGTCATGGAGCTCCGGAGATTCACTGCTGATTGTTAGCAGTCATCACAATACCCTCACACTTCTGCCAGGCTTTGTAAGAGAGCATGCAGAGTCCTCACAATAGTGCTATTCTGATCCAGTGTCTTTTTGGTGACTTCATTTCCAAGAGGAACCAAATCGTTTCACAGAAAAACAGCCTGTGATCAACTCGGCCGTGGGGGATGCCAGCCCATCAGCATGCCAGCTGTGCCTAGGACAACAGCAAGAGGAATATCCTGTTACTTAGCACAAGCAATCCTTGCCCCGCAACAACCAGAATTGTTCCGAATCAGAAACATTTAAATAAAGTCATTCTCAAGCTGTGCTGTGCACGGTAACAGCAGTGACAGCTCACAGGTTGCCCTTTCGTCTTCTTTGCATCCAAGCGTGAGAAAGACAAGATCAGATGGCAATTTGAAGGCAGAAGAAAAGGAGCTGGGGTCATAAGTTATGCTTCACAAAAGCAGCAGAAGACACGTCCTGGGTCAGATGTAATTTCTCCAGTATCTTTTCCACATATAATTGCTAAAAATCTCGATTACATAGAAATAAAATAAATGAAACAAAAGTTGTTTTAGTATAAAATTATGGAAAAGCTGGGTTTGACATTACAACTGAGAAACTCCTTGTGAATATTCAAAGACATCTCAACCAAATGTAAGCAATTTTGGTTTCATTTTATTATAAGCAGTTCTTTTAAAAAACTTTTTACTTTTGTTGTGAATTTACAGCTTATCCAAAGCACAGTAGAGTCAGTGAAACGATTCCTACAGGCAAACAAGTTTTGCAGTAGGAAAGATTACCCTTCAACTGATATGCTGCTTTTCAGCAAGCTGAATAATCTTCAACTAAAACTTTCCAGTTGGAAAAAAACCCACATAAAGATCCCTCTTATTTCAACAATGTTACAAAGATATAAAAACTGCATTTACAACTCCGAAATAGCACAGTGATCAGCATAAACTGAAAAGCCTGTACAAATAAACATTTGACATGACAGCAGCATCTGGGGAAAAGAACTGGTGAAATTCAGCCATCCAAGCAACTCCAAATATCAAGTTATACCAGTGTTTACTGGAATCCTTGGCTCCACTGAGTCAAATTACAGTAAATAAAGAAAACGTCACAGACCTTACAGGATTTCTATTTGATCATTTAAGTGCGCCTCGCATGGGAAGTTCCTTCTGCCAGGTCAGAATATTTAAAGAATATTTGAGGTGAGATGGGAAGTTGGACACTGAGAAAGAAGCTGTTTCACATGACTGTCACAGATTTAGTGCCAGAAGAAAGCTGAAGCACAGTTTTTATTTCCCCTCCAGCTATAGGCACAGCTTTTGTCCCTAGGCTGAGCTTGAACACAGAAAGTGAGCAATGAAAAACAACTGGACCTGCAGTTTAATATGTTTTGCTAAACTGTTTAATAAAACATTTCAATTTCAGCACCTCCACTTGCCCTCACTTTGCTCATCAAAAACACTAAGGAATTATGATCCCCAGTGACCCATGCTGACATGATCAGACTGCTGTGGCTTACCCAAAGTTACCAACTTTGAGATGCCATTTCTGGGAACAGTTACTTCTATCTACATTCACCTCTGTGAGGCACCTGGGTGTTTCAGGGCTGGTATGTACCTATACAAGTTAGGGATGCTCCATGTTTTCTATTTCACAGCACAAAATCCCACCCCTCCTCAACATGATTTTCCCAGGATACTCCACGCTACATGTGCTCAGTTGAAATCAGCTGCACTGTGGACAACTGTGACTGCCCTAAAGTGCTGCACGTGGAACTGAGGAAGCGAAGTGTACTGAGCCAGGGCACAGGAACTGAGTGTAATTCTTCACAGAGACAACTGGCTCCAAAATAACTCCATTCGCAACATGGAGAGCATGAAGTATGGCAAAGAAAAGACAGCAAGGGGCCAGTTGAGCATAGCACCACCTGGAAGGGCCAGAATCTCCCATTAAGCCGTGTTGAACACACACAGGGGATGTTTCACTCCTGAGTCTCTCCAAGGTGATTCCTGCAATAGCTGTGTCTGTCTGCCAAACAATTCCTTGATTCGCTGGCTAAGGCAGAACAGAGGAAAAGGTACCCTTGTAAACTGCCACATTTGTGAATGATCTTCTTTGTTAGTCCCAAGTATAAACATGAGTAGAACTACCTCAGAGGTCAGGAGCACGATTCATAGATCTAGCAGGGAGAGCTTGAGACAGTATGGGAACTGTAGCTTAAATCTCAAGTGATCAGTATGTGCAGTTTCAAACCACTGTGCAGCTAAAATAAATTTCTAGCAGTCGGTTACGTACGTATTTCAGATTACAAACCACACAATAAAGGCCTGAACAATTCAGGCATGTGGAAAAACTCATTCACAATGCTTTGCCCTCCAATGCATCACATAACTGTGCACGCAACAGCCACACTCCGACAATTTCACAGACTTCACTGCAGCACTAGCAAGGGACTGAAACCAGTGAAGTACCACTGAGCTGCAGCTTCAGGATTTTTCTGACTATCCCTTAAAATACACCTCAATTCTTTGTGGACCTGCATGCATACCAAGAGACTCCAGCTGCCCTCCAGCCAGTCGAATTCATAGGTAAGCACAGGAAAGGAAGAAAGAGAACATGCAGCACTGCATACTGCAATAAAAGGTGCCTTAGAGGACTCTAACAGCACCAAATGAGGCACAAAACAAAAGAAGGACACCTCCTGTCACTATCAGGGGTGTGCTAACCGTACTACCTGGTTGCAGAGACAAGCTTGAGGCTTAGAGACAGTTTGGTGATACTTTCACACCCAGCTCTGAGCCCTCATCCCAGAAAACAAGGCTAAACCAGAGAGAAACTAATATGAGAAACAATCTGAAATACATTAAGCTAATATTTTTTTCCCTTTGAAAAAGGAGATGAAAGAGACTCCATTTACAAAATGAAATAGGAGAAAACGTGCTGTGGGGAAGTTACCAACATAATACGTAGCTGAACTGTGCCTTAAATATGTTCCAATAAAATGTGGGTCAAGAAGCCACAGCTGAAATTACAAATATATATATAGTGCTAAGAACCACACAAACACATTGAAAGCAAATGTTCCAGCATCAAATATTTGACCGTCTGTACAGATAGGACAACTGGGATGTGTTCACACCTCAGAGAGAGCCGCCCACCCATGAGCACAGGGCAGTGTGGTTGCAGTTAAAAGTCTTCTCAGCTCACAAGTTCACACACATTTACAGGATTTGTGTGCCACATTCTCTCTGCTAACCTGGCAAACCTGCAGCCTGCTGCATCCTGCAATGTGGATATGGCCTGGGTGAACGAAATGCAGAACTGTTTCCACCTCGCTGAGGAAGATGTGAAACAGAAACACAATTAATCTGCCTTGGCAATGCAGGGAATCCAAGGCAGAGTTGGGAATTTCAGGTTCCCCAAGCCCCAGTCGAGGGATCAAATTACTTGACTGGCTTTCCTTTCCTTCTCATTACTCAGTGAAAGTTGTTAATGTGCTGTGATACCTCAAAATAGTGCTGCTGAAAGAACACTGATTTCCAACAAGGTTTTTCATATCCACTGTACCAAAAGAAGGGCAAATATCCACGGCATGGATCTGTAACCTACAACATTTACTTCTTAATCCATTAATTAAACCAGCACACCCTACAGTCCAGTTTCTAGGAATTATTCCCACCCTGCTATCAGAAATCTAAATATGACCCAATTAACACACACTTTTCCATTTAGTTCAAATAGGAGGAATCACTGTTTATTTTTAAACTGTAATAGTGTGACAGATCCCGACTTAGAGTTCTGGAAAGCTGGCAGTAAGGCTTTATTTTATGGTATTTGAGCTGAGTGGATGTGAAAAATTACGTATTAAACAAACTGATCACCAGTTTGCCTGAATTTTTAAGGTACAAGATGTTTCACAATAAGGACTCCCTATTGTCACTGCCACTGCAAAGCACGACAGAAGGCAAGTTGCATGGCTGGAGGAGAGCAAGGCACTGCTCAACACTGCAAGGTGAGGCAGAGTGAAGTGGGAATGGCAGGTGCTACAGCACAGGTCCAGTGAGGTGCAAAGTCTCAGAATCAAACATCATGGGCCTAAGCAGAGTGTTCAGGCAGGAAAGAAACACCCAGCTCTGGCCCGTCCAGCAGCCAAAGCAATTGCCTGCGGCACGGCAAGCGAGTAGGCAAGTCGAGGTTCGGTGTTTTGGTGTCCTCATACCTCTTTTTAGCCCACTGGTGTTTCAGAGCAATTTTGACTATTGTAAAACCAAAGGCTTGAGTTAGCGAAAGCAAAGCTCGTGTCCAGGTTCAGAGCCCCATTTCTTTTGATTCACAGATCTGATGCAGCTGTTTTGTGCTGCGCATTTCCTCTCAACTCTTCTTAACAATTGCTCTTGACACTTCTAGGAGAGACCCACCAATGACTCCCAGGTGCACACAAAGCATGGCAGAAATCGAGGGGGGCACCCAAAT
Organism: Mystacornis crossleyi; assembly: GCA_013400655.1. Lineage (NCBI taxonomy): Eukaryota > Metazoa > Chordata > Aves > Passeriformes > Timaliidae > Mystacornis > Mystacornis crossleyi. The sequence continues at coordinate 31,490 of VYZQ01013772.1, read as the reverse complement.
CTTCCATGGGTGCTTCTCCTTTCAAAAACACACCTGTAGGAGACTGAAGAGCAAGGAAGACCCAGAGGCTGGCAAAACACAACTGAGCCATGCTCTCACCCAGAAACCTCTCATAAATACATTCCTATTCCTGCGTTCATCCTGCATCTCAGGAATCAAACTCCCTTTTGGACAGCATTTCAGTGCTCTGAGCTATCCTGTCTAGACAAAGTCCTTCTTTACATTCCTAAGTCAACAGAAATTCAACACCACTCCATGTAAGGCGTGCAAAACATCTAGCTTTAAAACAGCCCTGGATGCAGTTACCTGGTCCTTGGGCTTCTCCACTGCCAGGATAAGTGGGAGGCTGATTTTCCTTGAGGAACCTGCCTGAAAAAGCAAAACCAAGATCGGTTTGCAGCTTGCCGGGTTCCAGCAGTAGCAGAGGACATGTACACAAGTCCTTGCTGCACACTCCCGAAGCTCCTCTCATCACCACCTCCTCGTGCTGACCTCTGCCAGGGCATCCCAGCAGAACAACCTGCAAGCTCCAGGCAAGCACAGGGAAATGTACTGGAAGGTGCAGAGATTATTTTTATGTCTGACAAGAAATCACTTGTCTGCAGCTGTTTCTTTCGTGCTATATTTTCATTTCAGCTGGTGCCACTTGCATTTTTATAGCTTCAGAGTTTAAAATAAATGCAGTTAAAAATTTATTATCTGGTCTCACTTCTATTTCTAGTTACCCTCCAAAAACATGTTAGGGAGCTGCAGCCAAAAAAGCTGTGCATGAATCTCAAAGCCAGATCTCATTTATAAGGTTGATTCCATCTCCACAGGAAATCAAACCATGGCACTCTGTAAGATCTAGAGGCAGGTTTTGAGCAGTGAGATCCAGAGGCTTTAGATTCAGTTTTGCCTCTCCCGAACAGGCTGGATGGAAAAGTTGTGTTCAGGAAATGCTGATTAATTTGTCTTCCTCTCCTGTCACACCAATCCCCAGAGCTCTCTCCCAGGCTCTTGACTCACTGTTTCGGATGCTGCGCACTACACTAAATATTACAGTTTTCTTTTGCAAAACAATTAAGATTTGTGATTGCCTTGCTGATCAGGAACAGCAAGAGACACCTCTGCTGACAGTCAACCTTTCAACCATAATTATTCATATCTAATTACACTGCCAAATGAGGCCCAAATAAACCAGGTTCTTCTGTGGTAGGTCAAATCAAGCCAGAGGAAAGTGTAGGCTTCCTTGTCATCCCAACCATGCAAAAACACTCATTTTCCTTCCCTCAAAATATGCACACACAGTTCCTGCAGAAACAGAGGGAGAGGCTTTCTCAATGATTAAAAAAAAAAAAAAAAAAA
>VYZQ01013772.1:0-24889 GCA_013400655.1 Mystacornis crossleyi | reverse complement strand
AAAAAAAAAAAAAAGATGTAAAGAGAATGCTTAAAGCCAGTCTGCCATTCATTGCAACCTGTCAAGATTCCTGGTACTTGTAGTGCTTGTAGATATTTACAGAACATTAACCACCGAAATTTTGCTCTTGTAATATTTATCCTAGGCTCTAAATCTGAACAGGGGAACCTGCCATTAAACATCTGCAAATGGGGAGAGTAAATTTTAAGCAAGTCCAATGCTTACACATCAAAAGGAGCCTCAAAGTGGATGTGCCTGAAAACATTATAGTCATTTTATAAATGTAAGGCCATGCAGCATTCAAACAGATACAAACCCCAATTCTCATACCCTCCATTCCCACTTAATGCCATGGCAATGGAAAACAACAGCATCATGAAAGCAGCACTGTCTGGGATCCAGTACTACCTGGGAACAAGCAGCTTCTCTCACTTTCTCTTTCACTTTGTTTCTCTTTGTTTCCTGGCAGCATGCTAAAATACCTACTTGCAGTTAAGCACCTGAGGCACGCTAATTTCTGCACTGAAACACCAGAAACCAACCTGGGCTGAGTGGGTAGATGTCATTGTCAGCCCCGAAGAACAGATTGCGCGTCAGCTTGCGAGGATCGACCTTCTGAGGGGTGGACGAGGCCGGACAGAGGGAGAACCTGCGACGAAGAAAGTTCTCCTCCTTCATGGCATGAGCTGTGGGGGTTTTCTGAAAAAGAAAGATAGAAATTACAGTTCATTTCAAGACACAGGAAATCAAAGTTTTCACACCTAGATGGCTCCGCTGCTTCAAGGCCACCTAATCCTATGCAGTGCGCCAGATCTTTTTATAGTGTGCCAGAAGGCTATGCAGGGAAAAAAACCCTGATATTACTTTTAAGCTACAATTACTGATTTGCTGACTCTCAGTATTTGTAAACTGTAGGGAAGCAGAGACTGCTCCTCGGTGAATCCAGGCCCTTTAACATCTCCCTGCCTACAAGGGTCTATTAGGATAACAGCTACTCACTGGGTCCATTCAGTGCCTAATATTCAATATACAGTGCCTGAAACTCTTTTTCTTTTTTTTTAAAAGGCTTTTGAGTCTCATAAATGCAACTCCATTGGTGTCAGCAGTTACACCATCTCCACACAAATCAACATTAATCTGAGCTGTTTGGAGGAAGACCAGCTGCACTGGCTGCAGGGAGCAGCAAGAGGAGATCACAACAGTCACTCCCACCCTTATTTCCTATTACAGCACACATAAATGATTTTGGTTTCTTTAAAATGGCACTGAGATCAGCCTTTCAGTTTGATCAGTAAGATAACAACCATTGCTGCTCTGTGAGGGCAAAGACCAGCATTTGTGTCCCCAAAAGCCCCCCTACATCCCTGTTCTGGTGGTACTTTGCTCTTTACCGATCTTGGCTAATGCATTAGACCATCCTGGCTGGTATTAAAGGGTTTTTTTATACCCATCCAACAAGCAGTTCTTTCTTACCCTTTACAAACAGATATTATGACTGTCTCCTTCCTGAGTTACAGGCTTTATTCTCTCCCCATGCGCAGCCAGAGACAGGGCTCTGGATAGCAGTAAGAAGCGTTAACCCAGCCTTTGGGTGGCATCCCTCACCACAAGGTCTGCTGCTTCTCTGGGGGACAGTTACTGAGGTAAGGAAAACTCTTTAAGGATAGTACACATTTCCTGAAAAGCATCTCCAAGTTTTCCCATCTCTTTTAGGCTGCTGGGAAAACAAAGAAGAAAAGGTTGCCCAGAGTCACAGTGCAGTTTGGAAGGGCAGGACCAACATGCTCCTAAGGTGACCCTCGTGGCACAGGTGGGAGATGGGCTGATAACAGGCTAGAACACCCTATCCTACCCTTCCTACTCCCAGGACCACCCCTGTACTTGTACTGCCCAAATGCCCCAATTCCATAAGGAACCCTCAATGGCCTCTTGGAGCTCAGCCTTCACAGCCAAGACACCACATGAGGGGATGCCATGAATGTGTCCCAGCGAGGAACTCCCATCCTCTGTGTTTTATCTGGGCTCTGTACCTCCACCTGCCCTGCCAGTTCCTGTAGATGACAGGCCCAATGTTTCAGGTTTTGCAATTTTTAAAAATTTATTTGCCCAGCAGGCTGCCCCAGCTTTATAAACTAGCTGCAGTGTAAGTGTGGAGGGCAAGAGAGAATCTGCTCCTTCTTTCCTGCAAGAGAAGACCTCAGTGCCCAAGAGCTTCCTTTGATCTAAACCAGGCTGGACTCCAGCAATGCGCACGGGTTACCAAAACCACCAGCTCACCCCGGGGTGTGTGAGACATCGGATGTGAGGGTCTGTAACATCCAACAACAGGCTAACGGGTAGCAGGTGGGGCTAGCCCAAGAATGGGACTCCCCCGGGCTACACAGCTGCCATTTGAAGGGGATGTGTGTCCCCTGCGGGCCTGCGTCATCCATGGAGGATGAAACAAGGTCTGTGCAGTGATCTCCGAGAGCTCCAAAAGCCCTGTGTGTCAGCATGGCCCCACTGTGAAGTGGTGTAAGACATCACACACTCAGCAGCAGAACTCCCCTGCAACCCCTTCACACAGCTCTTGGTGAAAGGCTGTGTTTGAGCTCCAGGACACGAACGCTGGATGGGGCCGCCAGGGGCCGAGCCTTCGCCTGCTCATGCAGGGCTGTGTTTCAGGCTGCTGACATGTCATGGCAGCCAGGTGAAATGAGGTGGCTGCAGCTTTCCACTCGCTGCTGCCCTGCCTCCTGTCAATTCAACTGCCCAGAAAACTGCTCTGCAAACACATCCAGGCTCAAAACGTCCCCCTGTGGCCGACGGCATCTCCGAGGCAGCAGGTAACATAGCTAACTTAGCAATGTAAATAAACCTCTATTTGCTCAGAAACTCTTGATTGCATACAGCTGGGTGGGGAGAAGATGCAAAACTTAACTGCTAACTTTAAAAAAAGAAACAAGAGAGAGGAGGGAAATACAGCCAGCTACACGTCTGAAAGCAAAGTTTTTAAAAATAATCCAGGCCTAAATAGCTGGGTTTGGAATGCTAACAGTGAGCTATTTTTTGTCCTTGTTCCCAGAAAGGCAGTCTCAACTCTCTACTTCTAGAACTGCTTGTAAGCGGCTCGGAACAAAATTAGATGAGTGGGATATCTTCCCAAAAAGCAATGACCTGGTGAGGCTGTGCCAGTTGTGCAGGAAGGCATTCAGAAATCCCAGGCCCACCCAGAGGAAGCAGGCTGGAGAACAGGTTACAAACATAAGACATCCACCCATCAGCTCTTACGGCCTGACAGGGCAATGGAAAGGTTGCGTTCATCATCGTTTTGTCTCCGCAATACCATGAGCTGTGTCAGTGAAGAACTGCCAGCCAGCTCACAATGATGTCAGTGGCAAAAACCCCAAAACACAATTTCTTTCAACTGTTTCTATATTCACTATGCAGAGAGACTGATACGCTGATGTTTTGCTCACTTATTATTTCACACTATTTAACCACAGAATAATTGTCAGAATTACTGTGCTGATGCTCTCTCGTTCCCACAGTTACTTAAGCCATCAGTCTGATGGCAGAAAAAATCTGGAGGCCTTGTTCAACTGGGAACAGCCAGTAACAAAGGAAAAAGACTTTTCTCAGGTCTGGCTCTTCTCTTACATATCTTCATACAAACTTGTGGCAGCAGCTATTCTCTTTTTGACCACACAGATCAATTTGTGTAAATTCCTCTTAACTGGTGCTTTTTGGCAGAAGACACCCAGTGACTGAAGCTCCCTGAGAAGCAGCAGCAGAGATGTGTCTGTCTGTCACACACACACCCCTCCCCCCCAACACACCATGCCACCAGTATGATGTTTTCTGGCTTGTTTTTCAAACTTATCTACATAAGATGCATTTGACCCTCATTCAGACAGGCTCTTGTGTAGCACAAAATCACAAAACCAGACTTTTTTTCTTTTGTATTTAGGGTTTTCTTAATATATCAGACACTTATTTCATTGTCAGGAGAAAATGTAGTTCACATTAAGATTCTACAATAAACCTGAAATATTTGCTTTGGTTTCCAAAAGACATCTTCGTGTGTGTCTGCATCTATATCGACCCTGTTTCATCCTCCCTCCCAACCCTTTTTGTACCATTTGAAGAAGTCACAGAACTCCAACAGGCATTAGAAAACTTGAAAATATTAGCTTCTTAAAAGTTGTATCTCCTTAAAAGATCAATGGCTAAAGAAAGGAGGGAAACTGTAAAGTTGTCCTCCGAACCCACCTATTACAGAACACCAGTGAATCCAACACAAGCCACAAATCCATAAGAAATTGAGGCTTTGTTGCTCACTTACTCAGAGAGCTACTTGTTGTATCTGTCCATAAGGGTCTGACTGCCTAAGCTGGCTTCAAATAGCATAAAGCTCATGAGAGCTGTAGGGAAGATGAACAGTAGATGCCAGGGACAATTTTCCAAAGGGATGTAACAGGAAGGTGCGTGGTGTACTCATTGCTTTTTACAACAGGGCCCTTTACACACCTCAATAATCCAGAAAACATACAAAAATTCACTGCTGATGAAGTATCTGGTAAGAAATAAGCAACAATAGAAGACAAGGCTCTAGACATGAGTGATTTTGAGCCTCAAATCTTCCACAGCTGATTTGAAGACAACATTGTTGTTCTGAAACCCAAATCTACTTCTAAATCAGTATTTTGGAGGCTGCTTCAGGATATGGCAGATGCTACATGGGAACCAGTTCTGTGGGGGCTCACGGAATAGAGAGAAGGTAAAACTCAAAATTGGACCAGAATTGCAGAAGGCCAAAAATTGCCGTTCTGTCTCCAAACCACTTATGTAACACAAGGCAAGAAATGTCACCTACTGCTACTGCATTCCCTCCAAATTCAACAGATGAGATGAAAACTGTCCTAGAAAGACAACGTCTTAATTTGAAGATGCCAAGTGGTGCAGAATCCATAAGCTCACTTAAGAAAATAGCCTCGTAATAAAAAAACCTTCATTCTAGCTCTTGCATGAATTTACCTGATTGTTAGCCCTGGGAGGTTAAAGTGCCCTGAAGTTTGCAGTTCAGGTCATTTTTGCCCTTCCATTCTGTGCTCTTGATCATAAAAATGAAGGAAAGGTAATACAGAGAGTATTGACAGAGCCACTAAACACAGTACTTTTCAGGATTGCTCCTTTTGTGTTGACAGCTCTCTAAGCAGTAATGAGCTATTAAATGTGGGCTGTTCACCAGAGCTTGAAAAGGAATAAATAATTCAGCAGGAAGAAATAAATTTCTTACAAGCCCTGTCTTTGAGACCTCTTTATCTTTTAACAATGCAAAATACAGCAGAAGAGAAGTCTATGTCAAACACCATGAAGCACAGGACACATGAAAGTAGTGAACTTAACAGGGTGCAACAGCCCAGTGGGACTTTCCTTCCCAGGCGGCTTCAGAACCAGCCAACGCAGAGCAATGGGGCAAGAATAAAAGTTACTTTATCAGCAAACCTCGTGGCTGCTATTAAAGCAAATGGGAACTGCCAGTGCTCTCCTCTTCCGGGACTGGGCCTGTTTTGGATGAAGGCAGTGACTAAAACACCTAAAGAGGATCACTGTCGGTGCAGAAATGCCTTTCATACACAGCTGTTCTGCATCCTGGGCCTTTTGTCCTTGCTGGGAAGATAGTGGCAGCTTTCAGCATCAGGCTTGAAGCCTCTGGGGACAGAATTTACCTGGCTCCTTCTTTAAATTTTCAAAGTTCCTGATATATAATTACCACCCAGCTAAATACTGTGCAGATATTATGTTGTCCTTACCCTCTGCAAACCTGTGGGTAGGTTGGTTTGCTTACTCTCATTTCCAGCATTTTAAAATAGATTGGAAATATGTACTTCTCTATAAATAGTTAATTAGGGGTTTCATATAGTCAAGAAGGCTGTGCTAGTTAGAGGGGGCTCTTAATTTATTCAAAGCTTGTTTCCAACAACCTTCTCTTTTTCTGGTCACTAAGTATTTCCCAGAAATTAAATTAAATCGTATTTTGTATTCAAAGCAGTCATTCACTCCAAAACCTGCATCAACAGGGAAAATTAGATCTAAAGATGCTGACATTTCCGGATCCAATTAACCCTGAGGAGGTAAAAATTTCATGAATGAAATGAGAAGGCAAATTGTTAGCAGATACATTTCTAGTGATTACAGTTCTAAGTATTAATAAGGAAAAACAGCAGCACATCCTCAATAAGGGTATATTATTAGTTCAGTGGTGTGCTGGTGAAGAACCACAGACAAATCAGGAAGTCTGTGAAATCTGTTTCTGAAAGCTATTCCCAAAAATGCCTATTAATAAGATAGATAATTGGACAACCAACCCCCTACTAACAGTTAAATGAAACCTGATACAGTGAAAAGTGGCTGTGCAGGCAATGTTTTTCTCTACCTAATCAGTGTTTGTTGACTGGAGAAGTGGCAAAACACACGTACTGCAGCTGACACTGAATGTTTTGGGCTCTTGTGGTGTTAGCTGGAACCTGAAGCAATGGAGCTTCACAGCAGGTGTCAACTATTCTCTATTCCTTTAATTATTTAGGGTCAGCTGTTTCTCTGTGGTGCAGGCAAGGGGACCTTTCCTCACCAGTGGTACTGCAGGAGTGCTCTGATTTTATGGATTGCCATATCCTCTGCTGTATGCCGTACTACTCAGCTCGACAATCAGGCCAGGCTGGAAAATCAAGTAAGGTGGGTTGCTGAAGACACCCAACTGCAGCAAAGGGGTGGGCTTTGTTGAGATTACGTGCAACAGATTTCTCTCAGCTGCTCTGGCAAGCTCAGGAGCACGGCTAGTGTGTCCCTACAATCTAATTCAAAGCTCACATGTCCTGCAGAGTGCTTAGAGCTGCCTCCCTTGTGCTGTTTCTGTGGAAGTTGCCTACCACAGCCACCCCAGCAATCTGCCCTTGCTTCTTCTGAGAACAGAAGAACAACCTCTTTCTATCACCTTCTGCCTCTCTCCTTGCCTTTTCCTGCACTGGGCAGTGAAACTCACGTAGTAATCAGGAGACAAAACTATTTCCTCCCTTAATTCTCTGTAAGACGTCTTGATTAATGTTTTCTTTGTATGCACCAGAACATTTCCAGCTTCAGGCACACCAGCAGCACTCAGATACATAATCTTCTTACAGCTAATCTCTCCCTACGGTGAGCATTATGTACAAAGACTACAAACAGAACAACTGCAGGCAAAACCAGGCCCCAAATGCCTACACTGAGAAAAAAACATCGCAGGTTGTTTCTCTTGCGAACCCTATCTAACACAGGACTAAGGAATTTCAAGGTAGGGTCGTACAGGGCAGAACATTTTTATTTGACACGTAGGAAAACCTCATTTTCAGAATCATCTCTGACTTGGATAAATATCTGTGAGCAAACACCAGCCCATCACTAAAGCCATGTTGTGTTTGGGAAAGGGATCACTGCAACCCTATGGCTTAGAAAAGGGCATTGCAATAAGCACTACCTACATAGGCCTGGGGTGGTTTGCTTTTTTTCTTAAAACAGTTGCAACTGACTCAGTAAACATTACACTGGCGATTTCTTCCAGCTAAGAATATCGAGTGGGTAGCTGAAATGAATGCTTAATGATTTTTACATGTACCTCCTCTGCCCTTTTAACTACAAATTGATTGTTATGCAAAGGCTATTAATTTAACAAAGCATATTAAGTTTTCCACTAGCACTGAGGAGCTTCTCCTGACTTAGCATTTCACTGGTCTTTCCCCCTTGTTAACTGCATAGATCATACCTCACTTGCTGTAATTACAACTAGTACATCAACATTAATTATTTCCTTGGTAATGGCAGGTGCATGCAGAATCAAAGGTCTAACCCACACCACCAGAAGGATGAGAAAGTCTCCAGCATTCAGTGAAAAAGAGGAGTGAGAACCTTTCCTGCAGATCTTTTCATCTCAGTCCCTCACTTTATTTTCAGTAAATCATACTTTGCATAATCTCCTTTAGCCCCCAGTTCCTGAAGGCATCTCAATTCAATATAGCTCATGCAAAGGCTTTTTCTTGAAGCACCAATCTGTGCAGGAAGGTAAAGTGCTTGCTTGGAATCCTTTCCAGCCCTTTAATCCCATGTTCTAATATTTTCAACTGAAGAGATAAATCACACCTGTTAAGTATATACCAAGCACCTTATCCATCTTACTGAATTTTTATTTAAAGCTTACCACTATTTGTTACTGGTATCTCTCATCAGCATTTTTTTAAGCAGGAAAAGAAAGTCAAAACTCAGATTAGCAAAGACTCCCCACCAAAACATAATGTACAACCAAGCACGTGTGCAATGTGTAGGAAGAAATGTGCCGTCACAGATCACAACTCATCTCCTGATTCAGTTTTCATAACAAACTAGCCAAGAAATTCCAGTAAGGATCCACTTTGACACAAACTCAGGAACCAGATCTCTGCCTCTAAATTTCTGTTCACCTAGAAATACTTCCATACATCTTTAATTGAATGTTTCACAGGGATGACACAAGCATTCACAGCTGCTTCTCAGCGGTGAACTCAAGTTAATGCAAAATCAAGGTATAAGCACAACTCGGGCACATACCAATTACCCTTGAGCCAGGTAGCTGGAGTAGGGCTAACAGCATGGGCTACAAAGAAGGCACGCAAGGCAGGCCAGAACTGATATCTGAGAAATCAAACGAGCACCACACGGCCAGTTCATTCTGAAATCTGTGCTGGTGCCTGCTACTTGTTCAAGCTTGTTCAGGTAAGCAGATATAAGTCACCATCACACCACTGCAATAGAGATGACCCCTGAATCCCTGCTGCTTGTGCTCGAAGTGTGGGCACAGCTCCTGGGCAGCGCACAGCGGTTCGGCACTGCACGTCCAAGCCAAAAGGCAACACTCCCTTTGACGTCCCGGGCACCAGGCTCAGGCACAGCGACATGGTGTAAGGTTAGGCACTAAAAAACAGTGTTGAAAGCTTTGTACTAGGCAAGGAAATAAGCACTCACTCATTAATTTCAATATAAATAATATTAGGCCCAAAGATGAAAATACTGGACATATAACTAAAACCTCCCCACCTGAAAAGCAGATTTGAAGTGCTCTGCTTCCTTTTCGTTGTGATTATTGATATCGACAGCTCATTCACCAGTTTTCATTTGAGGCCCACTGTGAACACACCATCTCCAGGCCAGGGAATTTCAGGGAGCAAGTCTCTGAGTCCCATGAACAGTATTAATGAATTACATAATGGTAAACCACATCCACCTTTGACACATTGAGCTTTCCAGTAATTATCCATAACTCACACAGTTCGTATTGCTTGGGGAATGGCTATCCCACATCCCCCCATGCCCTGAAGTTTTTATGTGTGCTGTTAGCAATACCCTCCAATGACCTCTCCCACAATCCTTTTAAACTTTAACAGAATATCTAAGAGAACAGCTTTCTAAAAATCCATTTTTTCTAGAGCTACCTCCAGGGTAAGAGACCCCAGGCTGTGGTAAGGGCCACCCCGATGGATTCACCACGACAGGCTTTGGGAAGAGGAAGCTGGGTCCTGCATGGGACCTGCCATCCCCACTCCTGCAGGGGCTGACAGGATTTGGGATAAACTCAAGGCAGTGAGCTATGGTATCAGGTACACAGAAACATAAGTGAGACAGTAACTTAGTTGCTTTGGCTAAAGCTATTGGAAATTTAAAGCCATGACAAGAACACTTTGCTTTGGACAGGGGTGCGGTTACATCATTTGCAAGCAGACCACATCTTCAAGGTCAGTTCCTGCCTTGATATTTTTCTTTGAAAAGAACATATTAAAGAGCATCATTACAGCCTCATTCTGCTATCTAAATCACAAAATGAGATAATAGTCCCTTTTAATGGAAGGATTCTACTTCTAATGACATTTTTAAAAAACCCAAATGACTGCAAGCCTCACTGATGGCTTTCTATGACATCTACCTCTGCCTTTATACAATTAAGTCTAGAAAAGATTGTGCCTTGGGGCTACATTCCCACCACACAATTACTAGGAAATACCAAGCTAATCTGAAGACCAGCTTTCACGCTTGATAGGGTCCTTCTGACATTATTCCCTTGTTCGTGAAGTATTGCCCCGTTGTAACAAAGTAAACCAAAATCAATTTCTACCTCAAATCTGTTGAGCCATTCCAGACTTGGGCTCCAAAGGGAACTTTGACACAGCAGTAAGGCAAAGGTAATGGCAGGAAAGGATGTCTACAGACCATCTCACAAGACAGAAAACAAGTGCTGTTCAGTACCACAAAGATTCAGTTCCAGATTATGCCATGAGAATCCACTGCCCCAAAGAATTTTAGATTAGAAGTGTATTTCTACCTTGACATCTTGTATAAGAACAAACTCTATTTCTACCCAATGGCTCTGACCCCAAGCCTACTAAATTATAGCTAACCTGGCTCACCTACTTCTGAAGAACAGGTAAACAATGGAGAAATGACGACATCCTGTGGGGCTCCAATCATGCTGAATTTTCCACTCCTCTACTTTCTTGTTTCTCCTATCAGATTCAGACAGGATCTGTAAATCTCAGTGGCCTTCATAAGGAGGGCTGAATAAACATGACCAAATAAATTTTAAGGAAGTGCATCTATTTTTGAAGAGATTTTATATGCCCCTGTTCAGCTTTTCAGACTTTTGGGCACTGTAGTATACCAAGATATGTTGAACAGTGGTTTAAATTTAGAATCCACCTATACTTCCTCTGATATAGCCACTCTCCCTGAAATTCTACAGGAAATTAATATACTGAGTATCTTTGCATGAACCTCACTATTTCTCAGAGATGAGAGCATCCAGCTCTTCCTTCAACAATAGCTGTAAGATGGTACTGCAGTTATTTTGGTCCTAGATTTTTAATTAAAAATCTCTGCAGGAGGAGGGAAACTAGACAACTCACAGAGAGCATGCAGGGTGGGATTTATGCTGTGTTAAATGAGCCCAAAGGACTCAAACCGTGCAAAGGATGACTGAGCATGCACGATGAAACCCACTCTCAGCCTCAGTTCTCAAGATGAAAATCTTTCTGCCCCTACCTTCAGTCCCTCCTTCTCTCCTTACAGTGAAAATGAGCAGACAGGATAAACTCTTTGCACTGTGGCTTTCCTTCGATCCAGCCAGAGGGAGTTTTAAGAACACAGGTGGATGAGCACACCCACGTCACAAAAATTTAACAGTGTATTTGTCTTTGCCCATCTCCTTCTACCTGTTCAACTAAAACTATCCCACTGTTTTTGCCAGTGGCTACTCTGCTGCTCATGTAATTGTTCCACTACCAGGTGCAGCATGCTGGACATAAGCAAGAAACTGAGTTATCAGCCGTAAGCTAAAGCCCTGGAGAATCAGGACTCCCAGGCTTGTGGGCAGCAAACCTAACAATACAGCTCTCGATAAAAGACAACAAATCTGAAAGCCATGGAATTCAGGAATAGGACTCTTCTCATCACTTTAAAGATAAGCTATACTGACACCAGCTTTTTTTGTCACTGAATGGAAAGATCCAGGCAAAACAAATCCAAACTGAAACAACAGTATAGCTCAGCCACAAACCCTCCTGGCTACAAGCACCGGACACTGGAAATACAAGGGGGGTCAGAATCACCTGGAGAGCTGGGAGCTCCCAGCTGGGGAGGGTAAGGGAAGCACTAACCATGCAGCACAACACCAACACAAGGATGTCCATGCCCGTTCCAGCCCTGCCACGGGGCAGGGAGGAGAGCTCAAAGGAGGAAATGGAGAACAAGGGGCACCTGCAGGCCCCACTTCTATAGAGGATGGATCACACTGACCTTCAACGGCTCCATGCCAAAAGCATAAATGTGGCTTTAAGCAAACATAAATCCCTGCCTCCCACACAAATGTGAGCTGAGGTCTGGCCCAAAAGGAAGATCGGGTCCTCAGTGTCCAGACTGGCCTTGTCTGAAAGGAAGCCAAACACAATGCAGCCAGTTCACAGCATTTTCTTTATCGCAGTGCTAAGAGCAGCTATACAATGCTTTCCAATAAAGAACACAGCAATTTATCACAGAGAGACAGGAGTTAGCAGGAAACACTTCCATTATCTCTGCTATGGAAAGGAAGTGACAAAGAGAACGGCTAAAAGGTGACAGACAGTTTTTATGAGGCTGGACTCCAGGCCCTCCCAGGGCTGACCAGCTCTTCTTTTCCACACCAGGAAAAACGTGATAGGCTTCAGCAATGTGAGTCTCACACAACAGGAGTTGGAGCTGCCAAACTGTGACTTCTCAAGACAAACAAACCGAAACGAATGAAAATATCTGTACTCTGTCAGATCCTCAGGCTGTGTAAGTCAGGGAAGTTTTGTGGCCTCCTTAGCAGTGTGATTGCTGACTGACAGTGGGGAGTGCAGGGCTGAGCATCCAACTGGTAGAACAGAGGCAATCGCAGAGACCTGCAGTGCTGTAAAGAGAGGGCAGAGGAGAGCAAGAGCCCACGGTGCTTCCTGGCTTCCCTGGACTTGGTCTGTGTTAGAAAAGCAGGCTTCAAAGTGGTTGCTGCCTACAAGCTCCAAACACAGAAGAGTTTATAAACACAAGAGTCCAGATGGGAAAGATTTGAAAAGTTTGGGAGGGCAACAGGGGAAAGAATAAACAAATATCTCTGAAGTGAAGTAAGGAAGCACTTAAAATGGCAGAAGACTAGATGGTCTGTACAGACTTTGTGGTGCCTCTAAAAGGTACAAAATCTTTAACATCCCATGGCTGTGCACATGTACCAAATTCCCCTACAGGGCACAAACACAGGCTGCTATTACCAACTGCTGTAACAAACACTATTGCTCAGCCATTAGCAATCAGGAGGCACAGCAATCCAAAGTGTTAGGAGCTGTACAAACACATAACAAATAATTGCTTCTGCCTCAAAAAGCATATTGAGCTTCTATCATCTCAAGCAGCACTTGGACCCAAACATATTCGCTAAACAGCAACAGACTACAGCAGCTAATGTCTGAGTGAAGCAGAGAAAACTAAAGAGCGTAACATTTTAATGTCTTCCCCTTGATCAGGTCAGCTCATTCAGTGCCTTTCGCAGCAAAACCAATCTTACACTGCAGTCATTTCTTCATCTTTAGAGAAATGTATAAACACAGATATTAACAGCTTCACTCCTGTGCAGCATCGCCTCAGACATCAGTGATGAGACTGATGTAAGGACAACTGGGCCTTTTATAATGAACAATTTCCTATCTGGTTAAAAGTGGAAGTGAGGAGACAGATAAAAAGGAGCTGTTCAGAACTGCTCACCGATCGATTCTACAGACTCCTGTGGGAGTGGGGCCAAGCTGAGACTGCCCGTGTCTGTCACTCTCACATAAACTGTCCTGACTGCAAACCATGCTGCCAAGAGATGCAGGCAAGGACCTATCTGGTGCCTCTGCCTCTCCTTCTAGGACTGCTAATGCTGCCGGACTCTTTAAGGTGAAAGATCAGCTGTTGACAGCTTCAGTTCCCACCCGATACAAACAGAACAGACAAAACCCATGAGTCAGCTCAGGGAAAGAAGTAATGTAACCCAGCGAAAGGACTCCCACGGATCACTTTCCTCCTAGAAAGAGGCAGCAAACACCAGGGTGAGCTGGACACTAGGCTGGGTTACAACCCAGCTGCAGATTTGTCCACGGTCAGCTGCTTGCTCTTGATGACCATACACCAGTTTCACCAACTGCTGCCTGCCTGTACCACCCCGGCAGCCCCAGCCCCAGCCAGCTGCAGCCCCAGCCTGCAGGCAGAGACCCAGCCTGCTCACCGGAGTCACCTCGGCCACCGTCACTGCAGTCGTGGGGAGTCACTGAGCTCAGGGAAAGAACAGCGGAGAAGATTTGCAGCTTGCTCTGCAAAACAAGCCACTTGCAGTTTGGAAAGCTGTTCCCGAAGTAGTGCTCAGTCTGGAGGTAATGAAGTTGAGAAACGCAGCATGGAAATGGCACTCACCACAAGCAAAGGTGGGAATTAAATGAGACAGAGGCGACACTAACTCATGGGAGGAAACTATTCGGTTCTGTGAAAATTTACTTCCCTCAACAACCTGACACGGTAACTGTACCAACAAGCAGCACAACAAAGCACGTTCCTTCTAACAAAGCTTTGCAGTTCCCTAATGGCACCAGCTTCTCCCCCTCCATAAACTCTTTCACGTCACTATCACCTTAAAATAACTTAAAATAACCTCTTACCTTGCAGAAGAAAAGGATCATATCCCACTTATTTTCTCTCGTAGAAGAGAACCTAAAAGCTTTAGTTAGGTCCCACGTTTCCAGACACCTGTCATCAGGCACGTGCAATTAAGACAGTTCTTCTCCAGAAAAAGCCTAGTCTATTAGTGGCACTGTCTTCCCTAAAAACACTGAATATAAAGTGATTTCTACAGCAAATGTATTTCTCCTTTGCCTGCAAACACCAAGAGTCTTCCCTACACATTTCTTGCTACAAGACACATGCTGATCATCTAGATTAACCCCACCAATAAACCATGATGTTTAGGATTATAGTGCCTGACTGCAATTTTTCAAAGTTTCACGAGGTACCATTGGTCTCTAGGCTGCCCTGCCCTACTGTTGACTGAGGTTGATGACCACAAGTGTTTCACAGCCACCAGGCACTCACATTTCCCTGGTTTCAGGACCCAAATTTGTGACATTGCTAAAATACCCCTCTATTTCCCTGACAGCTCAAAGGCACTTCCAAGTAAGCACTACTGGAATTTACATCTCTGCCACTACATTGCTAGTTGGCTGCAAATAAAAGCAACGGTCAGAAATCAGTTTGAAAGTGAATAAAATCTTAGGTACTTTATTTATAAATAAACAACAACCACGACTCACATGACTCACAGCCATGACTTTATAGCCAACGCACTGGCCAGTTCTCAGTTTCTCAACTGTGAATACATAATGACAGCAACACCAAGCCTTTCCACTGTACCTCTGGTCACAAAGACAAGATTATAAATACACAGCATATTCAATATTTGCTTGTCAAAGAGCTATTAAGGCCGTCTGCAGACTAAGACTTGTTCTATACATGATTTTGTACCAGTTCACCCATGTTAAATTACAAGTATTATTTGCCAGTATATTTCTGATGATACAACAAAAGTGTGGATGTGATCAGAGCCAAATAAAAGTGCTTTACACTGGAAGATCTGGTTCTTCTTCCCCACAGGGGAACAAGCCACACTGGTGTAAGCATGTTCATACTGGCATAGCTGAATTCGCACTAGGGGAGGTTTGTATCAATATTACAGAACAGCAGTTCAAAAGCAGTGCAAGTTGTTTACATAGGCAAGACCTAATTTTGAAGAGGATTTGCTCCTGATCTCGAGAACACTGCTAAAACTCCTAATACTACAAGCAATCTAGACACAGAGCAGAATTGGGCTGATCATGAGTTTAGCTGAATAAAAAGTACCACAAATCAATATAGACCGCTGGATAATAATAATTACAACGGCAACAAACACATATGGAGGGGACACACTTTCATGTGGGCGCTCGCTAACAAAACCGGTTATACCTACCCTTTGGGTAGGTGGGAAATACCCAAGTTATTTGGCAGCAGAGGGCAGTAAAATGGCCAACCTTGTTATATCAGTCCAAATTCCTTAAAATGTCAACTGATGAAGCAAATCACGGGATACCACTGCCACAGCTGCTACTATCAGTATTCAAGCCTCAAGGGAGCTGAGTGCCAGTGTGGTTTTGAGTAGACAGGCAGAAATGCAAATAGGGTGTTCAGATACTTTAAAATCCATTAGATACAATTCCTGCCAGTCAAAGGTTCCCAAGGCTACAAACGTTCAGAGAACCCACTGCAATTTCATAAGACTGTGTCCAGCCTCAGAGGCACGGGGATGGAAACAAAGAGGAGACTGAAAGGAGAGGAATAAGAGATGAGGGGAGAAGAGGAGGTCAGTTAAAAAAGGAGAGACTGAAAGGCATAAAGAGTCTACACAAAAGGAGGATTTTAGAGAGATATAAGAAAGTAGGAAGGTTGGGATCAGTCTTGGGGAAGGGGAAAAGGACACTCACCGCAGTGCTTGCAGCCTCAGACGGCAATCACTCTTCTCTCCCACGCGACACCTGCATTCAGAGCCACCATGCCTTCCCCTGCTCCTCCCCGCCTGCGACATGCACAGGGGGCTTTCTGATCCCCTCCTGGATGCTACACTGCTGCGAGCCGCAGATCAGCGCAGGACCCAGAGGAGACACCCGCACGCACAGCCTCTGCTCCAGGGGCACATGGCACTCAAACACACCTCCCACACGCTGCCAGCACCCTGTCTGCGATCCCAGCTCTCGCTCAGAAAACCAGGGCGACTCTCTAACCACGGTGGCTGAGGAAGAAAATCCTGAGAAGAAGCACAGCGTGATTCAACCCAGCGATATGTCCCAAGAAAGCCTTAAACAATAGCCCTGACGGGTGTGATCTGTCACTGTTTGGCAGGGGAAGTTCAGGCTGCAGTGCCCATCGACAGAAATTAATTGTCAGCACTGTTAACAGTTTCACTGCTGATCAAAGCAGCTGGGCAGCACCGGGAGAATTACAGAGAATTACAGCCAGTTGGTGTCACTTATCAAAGCACGGCAGCAAGAAACAATCTGCAACTCTCTGACAGACTCCATTCCTGTCGTACATAATCTCTCACTCTCATTCTGTTTCTTTTCAGTGGCTTTTTAACACACAGAATCCCTGTGCAATCAAAAGTTAAAAAAAAAAAACCCAAACCGAAACAAACAAAACACTCCCAGTTCACTCTTTTCTGTAACTAAACTGAAAGGAATAAAGTAAATCCTTGCAACAGTGGAATCACTCAGTGCACTCTGCTCGGGACTCAGATATAAACGAGTTTGACAAAGATTTCTCAGCTGGTGCAGCTGAGCAGTAAAACCATCATTTCCTAAGCTTTACAGAACCTAAACTTGCCACGCAGAGGCAGGTTTGCCAAACACCAGTGCCGACTTCATGTACACTAGCACAGTATTACTGCTTTGGCTTTAAAAACAATCCAATGGATGTTGCTAGTTACAGTATCCAGTGGCAATTGTACGCATATTTCAGTAGGCGAGCATTTGTAATTACAGCCCTGAATCACTCTGCATCTGGAAAATATCCACGTTTTTTCCTTCGTGGGTTTTCCTGATACTGCTAAATTAAGAGACAAACACAGAACACACACCTCAGCCAGAGCTTGCTCCCAAGGCTATTTGTGTTGCTGTTGTTCTCTCCAGGATGTGCTCTTCCCTGGCCCTCATCACAGTGAAGGAAGAGTTTTGCAAAAACATCTTCATCTGCTGGTGTCACCCACTGCAGTGTATCAGTCAGTGTCTTTTTGTGCACAGTTTTACACTGACTTCACAGAACTGGAATCATACAATGGCTTGGGTCGGAAGGGACCTTAACGATCATCGTATTCCAAACCCACAGATACACCTTCTACTAGGCCAGGTTGCCCAGAGCTCCATCCAGCCTGGCCTTGAACACTACCAGGGATGGGGCAGCTGCAACTTCTCTGGGCAACCTATGCCAGTGCTTTATCACCCTCACAGTAAAGAATTTCTAATGCCTAATCAAAATCTCTTTCAGTTTAAAGCCATTCTCCCTTGTCCTATCACTACCTACCCACCCATGTCAGAAGTTTCTCTCCCTCATTTTTATAACCCCATTTAAGTACTGGACGGCCTTCTCTTCTCCAGGCTAAACTACTCCAGCTCTCTCAGCTTATCTTCGTAGGAGATGTGCTCCATCCCTCTGATCGTGTTCGTGGCTCTCCTTCAGACTCACTTCAATAGATCCACCTCTTTCTTGTGTTGAGGACCCCAAAACTGGATGCAGCACTCCAAGTGGGGTCTCCTGAGAGAAGAGGGACAGGATCCCCTCCCTTGACACCAGCTCTTCCTTCTAATTTATTGGAGGGGGTGGGGGGATGGTACACTCTCTTTGGCCTTTCTTTTCTGATGACTGTACTTACAGAATCCCATCTAGTTAGTCTCCACATCCCTTGCCAAGTCCCATTTCATCTGTGCCTTACCCTGCCTGATCCCATCCCAACACATCCAAATGGTATCCTTGTACATTCCCCAGTCATCTGACCCTGCTTCCACTAGCTGTGCATTTCCTTCTTGCTCATCAGCTTGAGAGGAAGGTCCCTACTCAGCCATGCTGGTTTCTGGCCTGCCTTACTCTATTTACCTATTGGGAGGGAGAGGTCATGTGCTCTAAGAAAAGTGGCCTTAAAGAGTTGCCAGCTCTGGTCAGCTAAGGACAGTTTCCCAGAGAATCTCATCCACTAATTCTTTAAACAGCTGGAAGTTCACTGTTCTGAAGTTCAGGGTCCTGACTTTGCTCTTTGCCACGCCCATGTTTCTTGAGATCACAAACTCAGCCAGGGCATGGTCACCACTACAGCCCAGGCTGCCTCCAGTCTTAACCCCTGTAATGACTTCATTTGCATTGGTGAGCACCAGGTCCACTAATGCTTCTTCCCTCATTGGTTTGTCTAATACTTGGACCTGGAATTTACCCCCAGTGCACCAGAGGAGTCTCCTGGATTGCTTACAGCCAGCTGTATTGCTTTTTCAGCAGGTATCTGGATGGTTGAAATCCCCCATCAGCACGAGAGCTCGCGAGCGCAAGGTTTCCTGTTGCTGAGGCAAGAGGCCCCGTCAACAGGTTCCCCCTGGTCAGACACCTGTAGTAGACCCCACCCACGAGGTGTCCTTTGTTGGTGTGGTCCTTGACTTTTACCCACAGGCTCAACCTGTTTGTGGCTGTTTCTCAGAGGCAAATCTTCACAATCCATCCATTCCTTAACAGAGCGCAACGCCCCTTCCCAGCCTATCTCTTCTGAAAAGCTTGTAGCCCTCAGCTGCAGTGTTCCAGTTGTGTGACCCATTCCAGCATATTTCCGTAACAATTCAGTCACAGTTCTCTAAGTGAAACATGGTTTCCAACTCCTCTTGCTGCGTGCACTGGGGTCTTGAGGCAGACTTGTGTCAGACCAGATTCCTCCAAGACATCTGGCGTGGTGTGACTAAAGAACTTTGGAAGAACTCCCACTTGTTGTGCTAATTTCTCATGAATAAATTAAGATGACAGTGATAATAGTAACAATGAGAAACAAGCATTTCCGAGGTCTTTTACACCTTAAAAGTACTGCGCAAACAAGGATTAGGATGTATGCATACGCAAACAAGGATTAAAATGTACGGATAAACACCACCTTCTACACTTGACAGACCATTGTTTGCGGAAGCTGCAGCACCTGCTGAGACATGATCTTTTATTGGATCAGGTACTTCAGCTATCAGAGACAGTGCAGCAGCAGGAAACTACTGAAATCCTCGTGGGAGGCAATGCTCATGTGTCAGGCAGCACAAACACTGCCGGGATTCTAAAGCCGCCACCTTGGAGGAAGTGATAAATCCCAACGGAGCATCAGGCAAGGAAGGAGTGATGCCAAGGCCAAGGGCCCACAGCCCTTCTCCCACAAGGGGTTGGGAGAACCAGGGCACTCAGAGAAACTGGGGTTACCAAGCAGGGGAGGAACCACGCAGAATGCAGAGTGCTCAAAAAATATCCAGCCTCATTTAAGAAGGCAGAGGAACCCTGCAGTAAATTCTGGAAGTGATTAAAAGAAAGAGTGGAAAGTAAAATGTTTTTACTGCATGTCCCAGAGTCTCAGGGACTCTTCAGGCAAGAGTGCTTCTCTTGCTTTCAGATGGTTTTTAAAAGAGCCCTCTGTGGCTGGGTATTACAAGCCAAAAATAAAATTTAGGATGAATTTGAAGAGAAGGGTTCACAAGCAACTAGCACTGGAAAGGGTCCGAGGTCTCCACTGAGATGAGGGGATAGATGCAGGGCCTCTGTCTGAGAATGACACCCCAAGGCCATCCTAGTTGTGAAAACAGAGGGGATTTTTCTGGGCACACGAGACAAGGAGGTGCTAGGAACAGTTTTGTCCAGGAAAAAGATTTGATGGTCTCTGCAGCCCTGTATTTCTCTGGGTTCACAATTTCACCATTTTCAGTGCCTCTTAAAGAGGGTGGAAAATGTTTGAATGGGTACATGCAGAGGCAGCAACCCCTTCTCTGTATTGAACCCTTAAATGTCACAGCAACCTGGTGGTTCCTCACAAACAGGTTTAGACTGCGGTCTGCCCTTGGCAGAGAGTCACTGACTCCAGGCAGGGCACAACAATCCAGAGCAGGGAACTGTCACAGCATCATTTGTGAACAATGGCACATCCACCTCTACCATCTCAGCCACAGAAAAACAATGGCAAGTCATCAAATTTCTTCCCAGAAGGAAGCTATTATAACTGCTTCCAAGATGTCCTACCTCTTCCTTACACAGCCTAGCTCAGGAACTAATTTTTGCAAACTGGTATGTGTTTGCCCTCTTGCCAGCTTGTACCCTCGGCTGGGCTTGGGTCGGTGGTGACCTGCCTGGGGTCAGTGTGGACAGGAGCAATCTTAACACTTCTTGATCTTAAAGAGACTTCCTTGGAAGTTATTTTCCACGTGCCTGGTAATCACGTTCTCACTGTTTCTTTCTTTGTTTATGCTCCATTTCTGCCAAGTAACAGTGTCCTTCCTGTAAATGAAAAAGCATGTCTGGGTCGCCAAGCTTATACCAAGGGACTTTCTCTGTAAGTTTAGCTGAATTGGTTGCTTTCTTCAAAATCAGGCAAAACACTTTGATCTTCAAAAAAGAGGACAACAGTCAGAAAGACCACTATTAAATGCTGTTAGAGAAAGGCCAAGCACCACATGCAGCTTTGTATTACTAAATTAACAATGCAAAACCAGACCTTAGAACAGACTGCCCCACTTAAAATACTTCCAAATTCTGATGCTTGCAACAAATCAATGACCTGATCAATTCACAACTAGAAAACAACTGAGCTGGCACGTGGATTATGCAAGTAGGTTCAGCTCCCATGCAGGAACTCATGGTCCAGTAGCCAAGCTGCTTCCAAAGACACTATAAATTTGGAAAAGCTTGTTAACCTGTCTAGGAGAATTTAGGAAATCTCAGCATGCTCTCGCCTCAAAGTCTTCACTGGCCCTTTTCCTCTGGGCATTTCTTAGTCAAAGACAATGCCCAAGTAACACAAAACACAGCTTCTTCCTACAGCTGAAGTAGCAAAGGCATCTCCCTTTGTGTCTTCTGATTTCCTGCAGAAAAAGGCACACCTTCTTCCTAGGAATCTCTCTGAATCATGAAGCAGGCGGGCAGCCCTTAACCCCCTTCTGGCCAGGCAGCAGGACACAGGCATTGCTGAGGAAGACTCCCTATGACCCTGCTCAGCCCTCCAGCCCTAGGAGCCTTCAGCCATCCCAGCGTGGAGATGCCATGAGGCTTTCTCCAGTGGTTCTGGCCCGGAGGACTTAATACAGCTGAAGCTCCTAGGCTTTTCCCCGACTGTACAATCTTCACAGTGTATTTCTAGCTCTAAAAAAACCCCAGCAAAACAAAGCAAATAAATGACAAACAACTTATTTGTCTTTCTCCTTTTAGACCTGGAATCCTCTTGAAATATCATCAACATGAAAGAGATCTGAGCTTTGCATTTTTTGTGATTGCAGAGTGACAGAAAAGAAACATGCCAGGCTGAACAGCGCTGCTTTTCCTTCAAGTAAAATGAGGAGAAGATGGAGGAAGAATTGCTTTCTGATGTACACCTGGCCATGCTTTCTCACCACTTCCTGACTCCCCATTAACTGTTCATTTTCACAACTACATATTTTAGAATGATACAGGCAAGCCCTTCATTTCTAGTAAGCACCAGATTAAACCATTTTATATCCAGAATTTTGATAAAGAAAAACTTTTCTGTTCTGAATTGCTACAAGATGTTCTCAAACAGTCCTACAATATCCTTCTTGCTGCACCTTCTCATGCTATTTACAAAATAAACCAATTTTTTAAGCAAACAGAATTAATTCATCTGTTTTCCTAAACTGCTTCCAAGATGCTCTGTGAACAGGGCCAGGTCTGAACCAGCTGCCTACCCTGCCATATAATAATTTATTTTAAAAGTGTAGAAACTAACATTTAAATTTTTCAGAAAATACATGCTTTATTTCTATGGTTTAACCAATTCTATAGGTTGTGCCAATGGCTTTACCAATACAGCAGCCAAACCAATCTCCTGCCTTTCCCTTAATTCCTCATCTCAAGCCTCTAAATTTTTATATTTAAAATGGCTGCTATGGTTTTTATTTGACATTCAGATGTATCAAGAAAACCACAGGTATAAAACAGAGGCAACTGAAACAAATAAACTTCTGCCAGTCCTACTTGCTAAAGCACATCTTTTGCCTGAATCATTCTTTTCTGTCTGCAAACTAACAACGGGGCCATAGGAAGAGGGTTACTGACCATACTGAGGCATTCTTGCTGCTTTATGCAAAGTACAGCTTGGATGGGATGCTGCCTTTCCCTGGCAGTACCGCCACTGACAGCAATCTAGCTCATGCAAAGAAAGCAACCTTTCTAAATCACAGCACTTTAATTCCTACAAGAGTAACAGATTCAGCACTGATCCCATAGCCTGGTCTGAAAACGGGGCTGCAGGCTTTTCTGTGCTGGCAGTCCCCTGAGAGAACACACATTCAAAACTTGGCCAATTTAGAGCATTAACATCTATTAACCAACACAGAACTTCCCGGCCGCCACCACCATCAACAAATGTGACGCTGTGTCACTACAGAGCTGATTTTCAGAGCAGCTGTATCTTCTTGCCTTCACAGGGGCTGCACTCTACCTGAGCAGTAAAATACCATAGTAACAAGGTAGAAAAATGAAAAAAATGCAAGGTATTACAGAATCAAAGAGGTACCATTGTGGAGATTTACATAGAGACACTTGAAGACACCCTTCTTTTTTTTTTTAATTAAAAAAAAAAAAAAAAGAAATAAAGGGAGTGAAGTACAGCCAGTTTGTCTTGCAGTTCAAAGAACCCAGGACCCCAGGACTCAAAGAGATGTGCAATAAAAGCCAGGCAGAAAAGCATCAGAAAATAAAAGCTGTTAGAAACCAATAAAGAAGCCTCAAATCGCAGGAAGGAGGGGAACTAACAGCAGCAAGAATATGTTTGGCACCCATCCCTCTAGGCAGATTACTCTTCTCAGGATGTTTCTGGCTAACAGGCCAATCTTGGGAATAATTTTCTTGCATTCTCTGTGCCTGTTTCTGGGAACACAGCTATGAGAAATAAGCCTGCTACAAAGCACAAGTAGGTCTGGGCTTTGAGCCCTAGTTAAGGGAAAATGTAAACCTTACTCCAAATCTGTGATTAGGCCCCGTCATCCAGGAAGAAGCAAGATAGCTAATACATGTTTATAAATCATGCCACATCTGCTTCCAAACTTTCCATTAACAACTTGGTGGGTATCCAGGAGGTGTTCCAGGGCCAGGACACTGAGGAGGTGCTCCAGGGAAGGAGGTGTTCCAGGGCCAGGACACTGAGGAAATGCTGCTGCGTGAAACGTGCACTATTGTAATGATATTCCCAAATGACACAGTGAGGTGATGACAGGATTTGTGCCTGCCGACAGTAGGCCTGAATCATTGCCATGCTGCCAATAAATGTCAGGGCTTTGGGTTTGGGGCGTTGTTCTTTTCCTCAGTTTAATAAACAAGAGCTGCAAGGAGAAGTCTTCTTCTTGAAGGCAGACTGCAAATGTGCAGAGGAGAAGAACATGAGAGACTTTGTCTTGCTGCTGCCAGAAGGACAGAGACAAGGAGGACTGGCAGCCTCAAGAGCTGCCCGGTCGAGAACTGGAGGGAGAAGGCCATGGCTGAGTGAGTTCAGCAAGCCATGGGCAAACGGGTCAGTGCACCAGCAAACTGGGAGCTCTGCCTGTTGAAAATCAGGACAAAGGCTGCTGGGACCAGTCTTGGAGCCCATAGCTCCCAGCACAGAGGGAAGGCAGGACAAGGCTGCTCCTCACCCACCCAAGCGTCCTCTGCTCCCAGCAGCTACAGAGCGCAAGAGACTGAAAACCTCCATATGGTGAAACATGTGCCGGCTGCTACAGGGCAAAGTAAACTTTCTAAACAGACTGAGCCATCATTATTATGTGCACTCCTGAATTGTTTGTTGTGACTTTAGTTACTAAAACTGGTAGGAAAAAAATCACCCCTTAGTTTCATACATACAGTGAGAAAAAGCCAGCATAAGGGACGAAGAGGAAATCGTTCTTCCTCACGGCACAACATGCAGGAGAAGAACTCTGACTGACTTCTGCAATTAAAAAGGGAAAATGAAAAAGTGTTGTTTGTTAAATCATGAACTTGCCCGCTCAGCAGTGGCAGCCTGTGACATGAACCAGCATGTCACCCCACCTTTGGAAGGATTTTCTTCCAAATCAAATCACTCATCTGCAAAAATTGTAACTGCAACCACTGTTCTGGTCCATTTTCAGAGTCACACATTTTCATACTCACACTTACTGCTTGGTGCCAACATGTTTTATCCTAACTACTTCTTCATATTCGCGCATGACAGACAACTTCTGATAAGAAACACAGCCACTGAGGATGAAGTGGCACAAAAAAGGCTTTTCTTGGTAAGAGTTATTCAGATTTTTAAAATTCCAGCAAAAGGCAAATTTACTCAAACTTTCAAAAACTCAGCTTTCAAAATGTTCAAAAGCTTGTGCTTTTGTGTAAGTGAATTTGGCAGACTGAAGAAATTTTGATGCCTCCTAATATGACTTTGATACTACTTTATAGAGTAAGACCCACATACTTCAGACTATGCCAGTAACTTGTTCAATGGTCATTTTTTTTTTTGCAGTTGAAGTAGCATTTTTTTTTT
>VYZQ01013771.1:67298-78760 GCA_013400655.1 Mystacornis crossleyi | reverse complement strand
CAGAGGAGAAGTGCTCCAGCCCTCCGAGCATTTTTATGGCCTCCTCTGGACCTGCTTTGAAAGGTCCACGTCCTTATTATATTGTGGTCTGCACATGTGGTCAGGAGCAGCCTGGCCAGCCAAAAATCAGGAGCAGGAGAAAGGAACAGTTCATACTCAACAGAGTTTCTCTGGCTTGGCTGCTGTTCACTAGGAAATCAGACATCCACAGGCATTCAAAACCAGCTCAGGTATCTTGGAATGTTGAATGCCAATAAACTGATGCTGGTCAGCTTGATGGCCAGGTGTACTGGAAAAAGAGGATCACATTTTGTCTTTTAGGTGTTCGTGCTTATAGATGCTTTGACATTTAAAGCAGATTTTCCACTGATAGAGTTTATTTCATCCTGTCAAATTAAATAATAATAATAATATTATAAAAAGCCCTTTTCACTTTAGAAATTACTTCAGATGCAGCTTGGCTGCCAGTTAAAGCTGTCAACAGATGTCATTCGCAGCAGAATTTTGCCTTGGTTCATGGGTTATCATGTCACCTGTCCGATATACCCACTGCTCTACTGACACCACTGCGGTTTTGTGAGTAGCAGGATCTTGTGAACTTGCTGGTCTAAAAGCAGTGGTGGTTCACCAGTGCTGGCTCTTCCCTTAATGCTGCTCCTTGGGCAATACCAGAAGATCCTGCTGTTAGTGGAGCAGCTTGTTTTCTCTTCAGAAGTCCATATTTTAGGAGTCCCAAAATGCAGGGAATTGGTGAGGGAGGCTGGGGATGTCAATTCAGCCTTGAGAGCCTGTGAAGAATAGAGATGTCAGAGAAGTCCATGAGAAAATGATCACTTTAGAAGGGTTGTGGTACTGATGCCAAATTTGTGTTTGTGTGCACCAAACTGTCCCCTCTGAATCCAAACCCATGATGCTGTAGGAAAGTTTGTGTTTATACCATAGGGCACAGAGTTTCCAAAATGACCGAGTCTTTCCGAGTCTTGGTTGCACTTTGTTTCCTTGTAAAAGGAAGAAAATCTAGCAAATCTCCAAACATTGTCCTGGAGACTCTTACGCAGCCCTTGACAAAACAGGCAGGGCCTTTCTCTTATGTTGTCTGAGGACTACCCGGGCTATGTGAACATATGAAAATTGACACATTAGCAAAACATTTCTCCATTCACACATGAGAAGTCAGGCTAGCTGGCTACCACCTACTCAGGACCAGGTCATGCAGAAATAGCCCACACTGTTGTCCAGCATGATTTTCCCAACCTCCAACCATCCCACTCCAATGGCATGAAGATTTCAGTGAGGGATGAGCTTCCTTGCCACCACTGAGCAAAATTCTGCACTGAAAGCTTCCCCCAAGCAGGGCACTGCAAATGAGCTATGGGAAGATGGTGATTTTTGCAGCGGGGTGTGGTACCCGTGTCAGGGACAGGCTGTTCCTGGGGCAGCCAGCCTGTCTGGTCGTTGAAGGCAGGCGTCCTGTCTCTGGCAGCAGCCCATGACAGATGCCTAGGGAAGATTTAAATGACAGGAAAGCCTGTAGTGACACTTCCCTAGAAATACCAGAGATTTCCTGAACCAAAGATACTATCTCCATATTTAAAGTGGATTTTTCATTCACCACAATGTGCAAGAAAAATTGTGTGAAAAAGCATACTCTATTGTTCTACAAACTGCTTTGATATTTCAATCTGATTCTCCCTCGTATAATGACTGCTCCCTCATCACCACTCTTGTGCCACCCCAGATGTCACAGGGCCTGGAGACCCATCTCAGCTGTTTGGAGCTTGCCTACTTGGTGCTTTGTACAGAAGCTGCTCTGGTTCTTTGTCCTTTTGTGTCTCAGATCTGGTACCCTGTGGAAGAGGGGTCAAAGGGAGTCAAAGGAGGACCACGGCTGATAATGTCTTGGACCAGGTCACAAAGTAGGAGAGGATACAGCATAGATCAATGCTTCTCAAACCTTTTTTTGCTATGGCTGTGCACAGTAAATTCTGTGTTAGCACCCGAGAACGTTTTTCTAGGATGACTGCAAATGAGGTCTCTGATAGTGACGCTCATGAAGGTCAGGCTTCAAAAAGGCCTACCAATTTTCTACCATTATGACTGAAAGTTGGATCAACTCACAAATTATCTGTCTGAAATGATGAAGCATCCCCCCACAAGAGAAGAGCCTTGCCTGTTGTAACCACAGCACTATGTGATTTAGATGCAGGTAACCATCTTTAATTTCTTCTGACTTTGCTCAGGCCTTAAAAACATTGAGTCAGCATAACCTCTTACCATCTTTTTTTAGTGCATGAAGATACAATCACTCAGCACCAGAATGATGACACAGAAATCTGCAGCAGAGGATCAAATGTGCAATAATAAACTGATACTGGAACCATGTCCTACAACTGATAATTGCTTAGTCATTTCTCTCTCCACCTCCTCTGTTCAGTCCCAACACTGCTACCTCTTCCACAACTCCTGGGACATCCCTAACATGGTCTTAAAACAACTGTCTATGCTCTCAGGAAACTGGAGAAAAAGGGAAAAGTGTTGTCTTGCTGCTGAGCCTGCTCTGTGTAGGTTATTTTTAAACCATTGTGCAGAAGGATGAGGTTCCCATCAGCCAGGGCATTTCTGAGCTTCTGTGAGACAGGGCTTTACATTTCAGAAGGCAGAAAATGTGGCATGTGCTACTGCTGTTGCTGTGGCAATACCCATGTGCAGTGAATGCTGTAGCCTAAAGTAACATGTCAAATAAACACACAGCTACAACACACATTTAACTAGCCCAGAGCAGCTGTTATTTAGATTGTGGACATTTTCTTAAATTAAATGTTTTCTTTTCAATATTTCTATGAGGAGGTGGAGTATGCAAAGTCAATCTCAGCTCACCAGAGACTGATTTATCTGCTCTCTCCTGCTCTGCACAACCGGGAGACATGTCACCAGCTGAATCACTGAGACGCAGAGGAGCGGGGCTAGTGTTGGCACTGGCACGGAGGATCTCACTTGCTGCCCGTGCTTGTACTGTTGTGGCAGTAAATAAAGTTGGGGCACACAAAGGTACAGGGTTGAGTTTTATGGCTGGGGAGGAAAAGGATGAGAGAAGGTGCGAGGGGCACAGAAGATACGATGCAGAGAACGATCCTGGATCCACTGCCTGTGCTGCTCTCCAGCCCCAAGTAATCCCACATTGTGAATCTCCAGCAAGGGGTGATGTCCATCTCACGGCACAACCTCCCAGAGCAGGACACTGGTGCTTCCTCTCTCCCCTCTCTGGCAGCAACCCACCTGTGAGCTCCCATTTAATTTCACCATGAAGCATTTGGGTTCACAGGAGATGTGAAACCCCAACATGGCCAGCCAGCTCCTGACCTTCAGGACATGTCTCACTCTTGCTTTGCACATAAAAGATGAAACCATCAATAATTCTCCCTGCAAAGATCACTCAGTTGCACAGGCGCTGTCTGAAGTCTGTGGACTGGGTAGGTAAGAGTGAAGTGTTGTACCACTAAGGAATGGAAATTCTCTTTCACAAGGAAAAAGCATTGAGCTAAGACCTTACACCCCTTACACTTCCTTCTCCAAGCTCACAGACAGCACTGGCTTCCTGTCACAGCATTACTTGTCTGTCACTAGCTCTGCCCTCCCTCTCCTGGCATACTCCCACGAGGCCCCCATCCAGCCATCTTATCTTGAATGGCATCCAAAAGCTCTTCCCTTCCTTATCCCTTTCCTCTTCCCCTTCCCTTTCCTCTTCCCCTGTACCTTCCCTTCCCATTGGCCTGTTCATTTCCAACACCACCTACTCTCTAGCTTTGCATTTCCTCTGCTTAGCACAGGAATTTTTGAGGGGGCCACAAAATACAAGACATGTCTTTGCAGTTCATGAAATCCCAAAGGCACCTCAGGTGTCACAGCTAAGCAAGCAAGTGCCCAGGATAAGGCACTGAGAGCCAAGCAAGTCAATCACGTGTGTACATGTGAGTGTGTGTGTGTGTGTGTGTTAGTTTTCTTTACTCTGTATTTTACAGGGAAAAAGGCAAACAGTGCTAATAGCTCCTAAAAAGAGGCCTAAATCAAACCTCAGCTTCTCTTCTTCACGCCAGCACCAGCATTAGGTCATTGCCTGTCCTGCCAATAATTGCTGACTGCCCATGAACCCCTGCTGAAACAGGTTGGGGAACTTGAGGAGCTAAATCCTCCTCCAGGGTTTCGAACAAGTTTCACAAGATGGTTCAAAGCCTCAGCAGCTGTAACAGTGATTCATTGCCATGTGCTGCAGATGAAGTGCTAATACTTGTCCATAATGGATTTGCCAGGATGTGTTCCACGTTTCCTCCACCTGTTGCCCCTCTCTCTTGGCATCCTCCCTTCCCTGGGGTTTTGTCTTCATAACTTAAGATGTCTGTTTGTGGGGAAGTGGAGCTAGATTGACCTTACTCTTTTTCACCTTACCTTCTTGTTTCATGCTGACACAAGAGCTCAGCACTTCCCAGGAGTGGGGTGCATAGTCTGGGGGAAAGCAGGCACAGCCTTCTCTGAGGCTGTTAAGGTAACCAGCTAATTAAAAGCTTGCTAATTGCACTATTATAAGAAGTACAGTTAACAGAGGACACACGGTGTGTATCTTCTTTGCCGTAAGACATGGTTGTAAATGAATTTATGTATTACACAAAGAGGGATTACTTGATTTGATATGTCATGTAATTGTGTGGACCAGCTAGTGGGGAGAAATCACAACCAAAATCAAGCTCCTGCTGTGCTGCACAAATGGGATTTCTCTCCCCAGATTCACACATTCAGTCCTGGTCCTGACATTTTTTCTACATACACAGAGTTGGTATATTAAATTAGATGTCTTTCCTGCGAAAGATATATGAACTCCAAGAAGTTTACACTTGCAGGAAGAGAATAATAAAGTCTGCACTGTACGTAATCAGCCATTCTTTCAAGCATATGCTCTCATACAGGCTTGGGGTGGGAAGGAAAGGTTAGATGGTTGGAGCTCAGGTCCTTTCGCCTGCTCGGGCCACAAATTCCCTGAGAAACTTTGCTTTCTGACCTCAATTTTCCCCCTAAAACACAAAAAGGTACCTGATGCTTTATCCAAAGTGCCCATAAACTACTCAGAACTGTCTGGGATCCTAGGTACTTAGGTTAACTCGGTGAGAGTCTGGTACCTTAAACCATAGGTAGTCACTTAAGACCAGATTAAAAACCAAAGTCACACATGTGAGGCAACAGACTGTC
Organism: Mystacornis crossleyi; assembly: GCA_013400655.1. Lineage (NCBI taxonomy): Eukaryota > Metazoa > Chordata > Aves > Passeriformes > Timaliidae > Mystacornis > Mystacornis crossleyi. The sequence continues at coordinate 73,522 of VYZQ01013771.1, read as the reverse complement.
CATGGCCAAGAAAGGATCTAAACCCAGGGCTCTAGTTAATCACAGAATCTTAGAAGAGTTTGGATTGAAAGGGACCTTACAGATTCTCCTGTTCCAAGTCTCCTGCCATGGTCAGGCACATCTTTCACTAGACCAAGCTGCTCAAAGCCCCCCATCCATCCTGGCCTTGAGCAACTCCAGGGATGGGGCATCCACACTATGAATGGGGCACGCCCAACTGACTTTGAAAGTAGCTGGTCTGGGCCTCCATTTCCCAGGCTATGGGGTGAAAGGTCTCCCCTCTCTTACAGGCACAAGGCAAAGCTAACTGTTTTCAGATATTGCAGTGAAGTATAAAGGAGTGTGGGCTGGGAGCAGTAACAGGAATTATCCATAAGGAATTACTTTTAATAGTGAAATAAGCCACACTACAAGCAGGGCCAAATTTCTTCAAAGTTCAGTTGCATCAAAGCCTGAATTTCAATAAGGGTTGTGATAGAAACATTTTGGGGCTATTTCATTATGGCAACTAGCAGTGAAATGGAAACTGAACTTGCTCCCACGTCATAGTCGAAGGCCAGTGGACCAAGTCTGACTTTCTGTAAGGTATAAGGTTTAATGTGTCAGTCACTGTTTCTTCTCAAGCCTTCCAGCTTAAAACTGACTAAAGCACAACCTTCAGAAAGTCTCAGCTTAACTGGCTGCAGGAGATGCTACCAATGCTCTCAAAGGTCAGGCCCCTTCCGTGCGAGCGAGGAGGCCTGGCTCAGGTCACGGCAGTTGTCACTGGAGGTGGAGGCGACCTCTGTTTCCAGAGGAAGTCGCACGCTGGGCTCGCAGCCCGTCTCACATCAGCGCCTCCGTCAGCTCTGCCAGGGCAGCGGCAGGGGAGAGCCGTCACAGAGAACAGGGGTGTGCAGCGGCCCCAGGGCAGCGCAGCCCCTGCGGGAGAGGCACCGACGGGCCAGACCCTGCGGCTTCCGAGAGGAACCGCGAACGGCCCCGGCTACAGCGGGGTGAGGCTGAGTGCCCGCTGCTGCTGCAGGAAAGGGTCTGTACAACACGGCCGAAGTCACATTGACTGAGCGGGGCTGAGAAACCACACTCCCTTTCCCTTCAGCTCAGTAACCTCCCGTCCTCCGCCCCCCCTCGCCCTCTCACTCCCCCCTCTTTGCTTCCCCCATCCCAAAGTCACTTCCTCTGCTGCGACCAGGGTTCCACCAGCAATGGTGGAACCGTGCTCTGGAGCTGATCCAGGTTCGTGCACACTGAAATTCATCCAAACCCAAACCACAGCCTGTTTTATTTTAGCAGGCCTATTTTCAACCCCAACGGCACAACAGAGGGTGAAATGACACGTCATGGTGGAGTTGCTGCGGCCAAAAGCGGGAAATGCTCTTCCTCCTCCCATCCCTCCCATCCCTGTTCCTATTCTTGCTCCTGGGAGAAGTTCCCATTGCCTCCTTTGTGTTGGCTTTGGGGCTCATAAGACCTGCTTCAGCTCATTAATCTAGCAGAAAATGATCTGTTTTAGCTTGCTGGGTTATTTCTCTCACTGAGGTGCCATGTGAATCCACTTTAAGCCACTCTGTGTAACTTCCTAAAAACCCCTCTGGTGATTTCAGCGGTTGGGGTTACAGCACAGGCCGCCCACGTCTGCCCTGCGTGGGGGGAACAGCACACAGCAGTGGGTGGGCATGGCTAGAGCAGGGATGGGGAGGGGAAACCTCTCAAACCAGCCTGAAAATCCTAATGACTGGGAGCAGGCTTAAATAATTTGACAAGATGATCCACAGGGAGACTTGCAATGCTGTGAGAAAAGGGGACCTACATTTTTCACAATTCCCACCGCAACAGAAAGTTTTTCAGAAAGGTCAAGGTTCATGACTGACAGTAAAGTAACTGACCAGGTCCTGAACAATGTTGAGTGCTTCTTTCTCCTTCTTCCTAATTATGCAACTCACTGATAAGATCATTAGGAACCATTTAACATCTGATTGTCATGTTTGTTGTTGCTGTTGCTGTAATATTTTTGCCTTTTAGAATTTCAGAACTTGGCTTTTCATAAGTGACTGAGGTGTGTGGGAGAGAAGTCTGCATCCTTGCCAGGGGTACAAGGATATGCTTTATATCTGGACTGCTTAAAATCTCCCTCAGCATCAAGGCTCCTGTTGCAACTACTATAATTTCTGTGTTGTTATTGTGTAGGACCTTCTTAGTCTAGAAATGTCACTGCAAGACAGAGTGGTAGTGCTTGCTTTCTTTTCCTGCTGGAAAACATTGCTTAGTAACTTTAATTTAAAGGTCTCTTCTGCACTTGAGATGCATGAACTGCGACCAAGTTTCCTACATAACTCAGAACAGAGAATTTCACCAAGTGGCTAATAGCAAAAAAGAAGAGAAGATACAGGATGCAAATTACTATGGTAAATTGCTCATTCTTCTAAATACTAGGAAACAGGTTTCCAAGTGTCTGGACAGTGCAGTGGCAGCATCCTTACCCTCCTACTGAAGAGCAGTGCCGCACATGATTTGCTGTTCTGAAAGTGCTTTGATGCAAAAAAAGGATATGTTGAGGAGCAACATCTATAAGTGCCAGACATCAACAGCAAACACAACTGTCCAGGCAGAACCCTGTTTGAGTTCTGTATGGGGGTGCCCATTTGTCAGTCATACTTTGATCATCTGTTGTCTCACAAATGTTTTCTTCATACACCAATACCAATGGTCTTTAAGCTCTGCAGCGGCCTTTGCTGACCCAACTACTGCCCAGATGTCTTGGAGACAGACAGCATCACATAAAATTCCACGAAGCCCCCTCAAAAATCTCATTTAAAATCATTTAAAAGCCTGGTACAAGCATGAAGCCTTCCCAGGAATCCCTTCAGGACAGCAGCCCTCAGGAGGATTACACTAACCCACTTACTCAGCTACATGGTACAGTGGTGTGCTAATCCTCACCCAGAGATAAACAACTCACGCCATGGGAATGATGCGATGCAAGTGCTCTGTCAAAACGCAGTAAAAAAATGCTGCCAATGCATTATGAAGCCAAATTATGGATCAGTCCTACAGATGCCTCTCAGGTAGAGCTGCTAACTACAGTGATTGAGTTACAACAGTTGAACAAGCTGTATTAAGGCACCCACAGTAGCCCAGAGCAGGAGCTCTCTGATTTCTACAAGTTCATGGCCAGCATTCACAGCACAAGCCTGCTGCTGCTGCCCCTTCTCAGCCTGTGACAGACTGAGAAGTCCCAGTTATGATGTCCCAAGCTGAGCTGCCCAGGGAGCAGCTCTCTTGTCATCACAGTGGGGACGAGCCATTCTGCTCCCCCAGACAAACCTGAAGAAGTTCACCCTCATTTTAATACTCAAAACATTTTCAGTTTTATGGAGAAGGGTTTGCTGGTATTTCAGAAATGTGAAATGAATTGCTTCATGATCTTGCAACTGGGGAGCAGACAAGAGCTCATTAGAAAATGGGAAAGGATTGCAAGGGAGTTGCACAATTCCCACCTAACTCCTGTGGTCTTTCCCATTACAGTTCAGAAGGTTAAACGAGGCTTCTACCACAGATCTTGTGATATAAGGTGTCCTCCAGGAAGACCATCTTCTCGGGAGGTGGAGCAAGAGCTGAGACCCTCAGGAGCTAATACCAAAAGTAAAAGCACAGGTTTCTGCTCTACAGACCGAAAAATGTGGGCAGTAGTAAGCCTCAAAATTCAGAAACAGGCCACCTATCAAAAAGAACCACCCTGAAATCTCAGCTTTTGTTGCTGGTTTTGGAGGGTGTGGCTAAGGGCTTTTCGTTGCTTAACCTTTAACCTCCAAGCACAGTGAGTACTAATCAACTTCCCTGCATGCTGCCTTGGGAAAGAAAAAAGAAACGATTGTCTCACGTGGGATAAATTTAGCATGTGCATCTAAAGATAATGCTTCCTGGTCTGTATACTGGAAGGCCAGGAACAACCATAGAATTATTGTAGATTTCCTGGTCAAGCTGTGGTTGAGGTATACAGCCCATAGCAGACCAGAGAGCCTGTCTCCTCCTCACACTAACATCAGCATATTGCCTGAGCAGGAGTAACAGGGCTCTTTCTCAGGCAGTGGCATCTCCTCTGGGGAAATCCCACCCATCTGTATCCCGTTCCTTGTGGCATGCTGGGTTTTGCTTTACAGTCTCTCCATCAGCTGGGGGCCAGCGCTTTTGTTGAACCCAGCTGGTCTCTTTCAACTGGGCATAAGGCAGATTAACAAGTAAATAAATATGCAGTTGATGTTTTGAGGTAGAATTCAGAGTCTCCTATCTTCCTCTTGTCTCAGCATTTTGTATGGAAAAAAAACGCTGTCAGAGATCTGGTCACTCTATCCAGCATGTACAGATCTTTCCTGTTGCAATATTGCTACATTTCATCTACTCAGAGGCTTTGGAAGAACATGATGCATAAAATATTTATACTCGGAGCAACAGAAATAAAGTAAAAACCCCAGTTGTAGACAGTTCTTTATCAAGTTCACTATCGGTGTCGGATGTGTTTTTTCCTAGGGAGCGTTTCTTTTTTCTTAAGGGAACTATAAGGGAAGGAGCAAAAAGCCTGTTAAATAAACCTTTTCTATCCAACTGTTTAATTGTCTGTGATTTCTCCTGGTGACAAAGCCACAGTGGGCTGGTTACAAACTCCATTATAAAGAGACAATTGTAAAGTCACCTTGGAAGTAATTAATCTTATCTAGGTCTTTAATTGTAAATTCATGAAATGATAATATGCTAAGCTGAAGGGTGTTTCATTTGCTGTTGAATACTGGTAATAGGATAGGATTTGTGACACCTTATTGATCTGTGTTTACAGAACACCACCGAGCAGACAAGCTTAAGGGAAGGACCACATTTCCTCTGATAAGGGCTATGCCAACTACCTTCTGATGGCCTGACAACAGGGAGGAAGGGAAAGAGCTTGCTCCCTTTGATTCAGAGATACGGGCTGTGCACAAGTCTCCATTTCATTAAAGACAGAAGATTTGCAGTCAATAACCTCCTCTTTGATATTCTTCCTCAAGAATTTCTGGAGGGAGCAGAGCAGACTAAGGTGCCGACCCCTCCTTAGCCCTTCCTCCTGAAGGGAAGTGGACAGGGAATTAATAACTTTTTTCCTCACAGCATTACTTCTCTCCCAGCTCAGTTTCCCAAAGTGACTAATTTTCCAGCCACAACAATGCTGGTGCTGGCTCGAAGGAGGGAACGTGACCACAGCAGCTCTGGCTTACAACTGCACAAAGACGCTGTGATGTTGCATGTGCCACTGCTGGGTCTGTGAAGGCTGTGCCTATTTCAGAGGTCCCATGACAGAGGTGAGGAGCTCTTCAGGGGGAATAGTAATTGCCTTGCACGCACGAGTGAGCCAAGCATACTGCGAGCAGCCCTAAAATACAAATCAGAAGCCATTGTTTGCTCTGACTAAAATGTGGAGAGAGACTGGCAGTCATTTCCAGCTGAAGAAGGGGAGTTGCAGTGCAAGTCCCTTCATACACACACATTCTCTCTCTCTCTCCCCCTCCCTCTCCCAAGAAAGTAAATGCCACATCTTTTGTATTTCTTAAAATATCCTTTGTTAACATAATGAGGCCATTGACAGTAATCTCAAGTCAGCATCCTACCATGATTCTGACAATTCAGCAGCAATCTCAGTGCTCCAAGGAACTGGAAAATACACCAGTGCGGAAAACAAAAACATCAATGTGCAAAACAAACACATTTGATGTATCAGAACAGCAACAAAGAGCCTCCAGAGACTGCAGGGAAAGCACCTATTTGCTGGGGAGAGCAAACTCGGGGGACATAATGAGCTGGTGAGGCACGGTTCAGCTTATTGGGATTCAGAAGGTAATTAAACAAGGCAAAAGTCAGCAGAACAGCATGTTACACCATGACCTTGTTAAAGTCATCAGCACTCACCCCCACTGGGGAATCTTCTTTTTCCCTTTACCTACAATCCCAGCACATTTTATTACCAAAACCCAGGGTCACCTCACAAAAATGGAGAAGTTAATCTTGTTCAAAATGCAACTTGGAATCTTTGACTTTCTGTGAGGGAAGCACATAGAGGAAATAGAAGAAAATCAAGTAAGAAGAAGGTTAGTCAGACAGCAAAATGAAATTAAACTACAGCTGCAAAACTTCATGGATTTTTATATCTGGGGGAACCCAAAGAACATTTTGGTCTCCTTCCAGCACAGACAGCACAA
>VYZQ01013771.1:29660-67282 GCA_013400655.1 Mystacornis crossleyi | reverse complement strand
CCCCCCATATGGTTCAATCAGTACATATCTGCCACAAGCTCTACTGAAACTGGGCCTGATACCTGGTGCCAACACAGCTCTGTCTGAGCTCAAAACAAATGTTTATTTTAACAACCAATAACAGAAAAACCTACATTTGGTTGCCATAATGTGCTGATTAGAATGGGGTATATCTGACACTGAAGAGTATGCCAGACTAAAGGGTTGCTTTCAAGCCAGTATGGTTATATACTTCCACATTTTAAAGTCCTTGGAGACGGAGTTTTGGTAGGAGACTTTGTTCCCTATCATTTGCTTTTTCATTTTCATTCATAGCTAAGTATCACCTGCGTGACTGAAAGTGGACAAAACCCACTGTTACGAGAAGTGATGTCATGGCATTTCCAGGCAGGCAGGGTACCTGGGCATTGCAGCAGCATGTTGTCTTTACTGCAGTAAACAGAGTGTTTGGAGATCTTTCCAGAATGACGCAGTACAGGGAACAGCAGGCATGCCCACGCTGCTCTGCAAGGCCAGCGCCACATGGCCCCATACATCATCCCAGATGAGGCCAGACCCTCTTTGCAAGCTTACATTTCCAGAAAATGGAAAGATCAAAGCTGTGGGAGTACTTTTAAATATAGAGAGGACTGCTGCACTCTGTTCTGCTGCATGAGAGAGGGACTGTGTTGGAGAATAAATTGCTTTTATGTCAAGAGAGTAACTTCCACTGCCTCCACCCCATTCCCAGCTATGTTGACCTTCATTACACTTTGACTCCTTCAGCCCATCTGGCTGTAAGTTAGGACAGAGTGTTACACCCTTTCCTTCTCCTGTAATGCACATGAACATCTCAGCAGGGCTATTGGCACATAAAAGGTTTTGCCCTCTCTGTTTCCCTCCCTGGATAATGAGCCATCCATTAAGCAGGCAGATGCAGTTCTAGCTGGTGATGTATTATGTAATTTTGTGGGTGAATAACAGACAGAATGGAAGACGGCGGCAAAGAAAAGCAAGACGGGCAGAATCTCAGAGCCCTAAGAGCTGTAGTGTCCCCAGTGCTCTTCCCTTTGGTACATCCCCACTGATGGAACAAGCAAGAAAAGGTTTGCTCCCCACAGCTCCCAAGCACCTGTACTGTATTGGACTAAATAAGCCTCGAAGTCCAGTCTATCCCCCACTGTCAAGTTCCTGTATCAACCAGTCCAGTCATAGGCCTCTCCTCTTGAAGTCCACCCAGAGGAATAGGGTTTTGTCTGAGATTTTTGTGTCTCATCAATCCCCCACTCTTAACTATCAGCCAGTTACTATCTTTCCACTTACATGATTTCTTTGGAATAATGTCTATGGTGTGTTTGTGTGTTGTTCCTTAGCTTGTGCCTATAGCCACTAACAGACATTGTCCACACAAAACTCATGCAAATAAGGCTGTAAACAGTTCTTATTCAGAAAGTAAATATTTCAGAGGCAGTCTTCTGAACAGGAAAACAGGAATCTTGGTGTCAGACAGGGAACAAGTATATAAGAAAAGGCAAGAAGTTAAAGCATTTTTCAGACCTCAGGAGGTATGGGTAGAACAGTCACAGGTTTGGAATCCCAAACATTGCTTTGCCTCAGTGAAGATCTGTGATTTGTTCTAGATGTGGGTGCAAATCCACCCTGAGTCTTCCCAGCCTTCTGATCTGAATTGCAATTTTGGCCTTGAGATGAAAAGAAAAGTTTTTGGTTAAGTTTTGGGCAAACTGCTCCTGATCTTCTAGTTTTGTTATTTTTACTCCAGTTACTCACCCATCCCTACCCTGAAGCTGACATAAGCTTGGCTCACAGACCTCTCCTGTGGGATCCACTGGTAGCTGCCAGCCCTGCACACACACATTAAATCTTACCTAATGAATAATTACCAGGCGACTGGGACACTTCATTCTCCTGATAACAGCACTCACCTCAGGGAATGAAATAACGTTTTGAGGCTGGACACAAATGCACGTAACACAAAGATCTCATGGTTTAACCTACATGACAGCCATTGCAAAGCTCAGAAACAACATGATGAAACAGATAGGAGAAAAAGTGCCCTATGAGTCTAGACTCTGTATATTAACCTATATGCAGAATATGCAGCAGAACTTGGTGGCAGAGCTACAGATACTTTTTTCCTTTGTACCTATTTATGCTTTGACTACAACATCTTCCTTTTTACTAGTAGTATGTGAACCAAAGCTCAGGGTGGGGAGCTCTGTTTGCACAGGCATAGCTGGAGCAGCAAAGGTCACCCAGATTTTCAAACAGAAACTGGAAATTCAGGAAAGATGTCCTGTCTCAAGCCAGGGGCTACACCTCAGCCCCCAGCCCCAAGAAAATAGATGTGCTCCTGGGATACTTACTCCAGAGAGCTGTTACTCTGCTTCCTCTTTTGCAGCAAAAATAGGTATGAACCTCTGCCCATTACATAGCCACAGACAGCCTTTATATCAAATGTGGCTGTGTCTCTCTAGCCTCATTCTTATTTCAGGATGGTGAAGAAACACTGGTCTGATTGCACTGGACTCAACTTATCCACATGCCAGAGCTATGAAATCTCTCTTTGCTCCCACCCAGCCAATCAGCCAATGCAGGTGCACTGGGATGTACTGGGCCTGGATTGAGGCTGGAGGGGCAGTTTGGTTCCCATTGTTCACTCCCACTTTAGCCTCTCAGACAAAAATGCAGAGAAAAGACTGCCAAGTGGAAGAGGCAGGCACACACTTGTCTAACCGGATTTGCAGTGACACTTCTAACCCCCAGGCCAGCACGCTGCTGCTGCTGCTGCTGCTGGTGCAGGGTTGGTTTCCCTCCTGCCTAACAAACCCAGATTTACATTCAGTAACATACGGTAATCCTTGCTTCTAATTTCTTGCGTGGCTGACTCTTTTGCCCACTGTGTTACAAGGGAATTTGAGTCCAAAATGTGAAAGAGCTCCCATGCAGGAGGCAGAATGATATTGGGGAAAATAATACAGGATCCTGTCAATAAAGACCACACGAGAGGAAGCATTCAGAAAAGGTGCTAAATTAATGTTATGGACAACTTTAAATTTGGATGCAATTTAAATAGGTACATAGAATACAGAAGCGAATACATTTTCCAACCTCTAAAAGGGATAGTCTACAAATAGACTTTTAAATCTATTAAAAGATGTTTTACGACCCACTAAAACATTCAGCAAATACATTAAATTATATTTATCCCTCAAATTCACCACCAAATGGCTACAGCCTTACCCCAGCTTCTTCCTCTTTGAAAAACAATAGGAAACAAACTGGTTTATCTTACTGTACCTGCTGCAAATACCTTTATGGCAAGGTAATTGCTAAGAGCATTGTGTTGAACAATTCATTACTTTGTTACAGAAACATTTGTCATGCCCTTTGGAGATAGCAGAAGAGAATTCTCCCGTGACTTTTGAAAAATGAAATCAGTGGCATTATTCAGAAGCCAAATTCGAAGTTTAAAAACAGATTTAAGAAGGGTTTCCTATGCCTCCTGAAAAAGAGACAATCTGCACTTTCACCGGAGCCGAGCTAGATTATTGCAGTCCTTTTAGGCCATTAATGATTTGTGCCTAATGAGCACTTGGAGCAGTGATTCACTGATGAAAGCGCTGCAGGGCTCCCTGTCCTGTGCACAGCCCTGTTCTCGTCATCACAGCAGTACAGGACATAACACCGTGGGCTGCCTGCACTGGAGAGAAGATCATGAGTTTGATTGTGTGCTACACACAAAGGGAGAGCCATTATCAGACGCTGCCTTGCCGGGCTGCATGAAAAACCTCCTCTGCAAATTGCATAATGCCCCTGTATATTCCCAGCAGTGCTGTGGCAGGCCCACGGGGCTGGCACTTGGACAGGGAGGAAGCCGGATCTCCTCCCTCCCACCTTCCCTCCCAGCATGGGAAAGCTCAGGAGAGCTGTTGTGTAGGCAAAAAACCCCCTCACTTATCTCCTGGGAAAGAGCTGTGCTGCTCTGGGGTGACATTTGACGCACAGCGTTGTGGTCACGGATCAGAGGGAAGTCGGTATGGTGGGAGCTTTGGGAAGCACCTAGAGAGGGAAACAGGAGAGGCACCACACTTGATCTCCTTGAGTGTATATCACATCCCTGTCTCTCATCCTATGCTTGTCCTATTCACTGAGACACCGCATCCCAGGTTTGATCAGTCCCACGCATTACCACAGGAACCCATCTAAAGGACAGGAGAATGCTGGAAGCACAAAGCCTGTCTGTGCTGCAGAGCCCACCTCACAGAGCGTGGAAGAGCTGCAGCTCAAACACAGAGAGGCTGGCGTGATACCTTGTTGCTTGCTGTTCATGGGCCGGGTGAGTACCTGTGCCTGCACCAAGGAGGGACAGGAAGAGCGGCACAACTAGGGCAGAGGGAAGGGGCTGCTCGATTGCCTGAGAGGTACTGTGAAAATGCAGCGTGAGAGTGAAATCTCCAAGAAGCACAAAATTCCCACTGGAACAGCAAATGGTGATATTCCCAGCCGTTGTTGAGTGGGAAAGATTTCACCGTGAGCAAATGTGACCATGATAAGCAGCATGTGTGACGTACCCAGCTTCATTTCCCTTGCCTGAGAATCCATATGCTTGGAATGCCTCCTCCTCCACCTCCTCCTCCTCTGCCTCCTACGCCACTCTTGCTGGTGGCACCAGGGATTTACAAGGCAGCAGGGAGCATTTCCTAATATTGGTTGGGTGTAACTTTCCAGCATGACTGTGCTATTAACTGTGGCAAGGGGAAGAGCACAAGTGAGCAGCATGGGAGAGCACTACAAACCTCGGAGATGAATGATAAGTGATATTATACAGCTCTATGTATGCAAAATAAATGTTTGAATCTTGCAAGACAATTGTTATAGACATTTCTGAGTTCATTAGAGAAAGGGAAAGTTATATAGAAAAGTGAAGACACATAGAAGAAAATGAGATTATGTAAACAAGACAGAAAGGAGCTGGGACTTAATGGCGTTAGAGTTAAAAAAGAGTTTTGAATTAAAGACAGGGTAAGGGAGAGGTATGGAAGAATGCACAGTTTGGTTGAAGCTCTCAAACGTCTCTGTTAAGAAAAAGGTAGGACAGAATGTAATGGAGATAGTGGAAACAGAAAAAACAGGTCTCTGTAAATAAAGCCCTAATTAAGTAAGATGCACGTGCACACACACACAAAGCACACAAAAATAGTAGCTAGTCCCCAACCACCTTTAAAACCATTTTGGTACAAATGGCAGTGATCTGAAAATAAGGGAAGATGAACTACAATGCTGGAATTCAAATAAGGATATGGGCAATCTACATATTTGGGAAACTTTCTAGAAAAAACTAATTAGTAAAATACTATTAGACCAGGTTTAAACAGTAGAAATGTCAGAACAGTTCATGCCAGAGAGAGAAAGATAAAAGTGACTCAAGTTCTCAGAAGAGCTACATAGACTGAATATCAAGTTAAATGTTTGGCTTTAAAAAGGGATATCACATAGAAATGATGAAATTCATTGAAATCAGCAGCTAAAACCAGTAAAGCACTTTTAGATTACATCAGATTGTTTAAAGACACTATACAGCAGACATCTCATCAAATAAAAAATATTCAACGCAAAAAGAAAAAGTAAGGCAACATGAGTAAACCATGTAACACTTCTGAGATATTAAAATATTTCTTTTAAAGATAGGGAGTTAAGGAAGATGCAAAAGAACACAGTCTGACAAAGTGGATGTGAAAGAACAATAAAGTACAAGAAAATGAAAAGCAACTCACTAAAGGCATAAAATTGAATGATAGGACATTTTCAAGCTCAGCAGAAACAGGAGGCTGACAGAGAGTTCATGGGGTCCATGGATGGAAAGGAGCACATGAGAGGACATAGTAGAAAATCAGATTAAATTTGTTGTGTAGCTGCTCCCTCTGGAACTCCCGTGCTGAATTACTCTTTAAGGAGGATCAGTCTTATAGGGCAGTTTCATGACACCTTCAACAGGACCAGGCTGAGGCCCCTGTGACTTGGTCAGGATCTCCTGCCCCATTCCTTGTGTAAGTGCTGGTCCTTCTCTGACCCCATGGCTCAGGCAGTGAAGGCAGACCCAAGCAGCTCACCGAGGGTAAGGGCCATGCTGCACACAGCCTGGGAGTCCAGACACTCCCCACTTCAGTGTTCCGAGCTACCAGCTTCCCCAGGGAGAAGTCTGATGAGGGTCTTCCAAGATCAAGGAGTGTGGAGAGCATGCCCATCAGCTGGAATCTTAGCCCAGCACACGACATCAGTGGACCCTGGACTGGGTCTCCTTGCCAAAAAATGGTCAGGCACTGGAGGCACCCCAGGACTGTGCCTCAGCCATAGACGGGTGCACTGCTGCACACAACAGGCAGCACATCTCACCCTGCTGAGCACAGAGCCAGCACAACTCATCAGGTATCCTCACCACACTGTGTCTGGGTGGCACTCAGCAGGTGAGGAGGATGTGGATGTGACATTTCTGGGCTGTGTCGTTCAGAGACAAAGCAGGTGGATGTCAGTCAGCCCACTGAGGTGATTCCTGGAGTCTGCTAAGGGCTGGTATCTTTTACAGAACTGACAAAAAGCTGTGTTGTGCTATCCAAAGGAAAAAAAGATTTTGTACTTTATCCAGACCCAAGAATAGGATTCTCTGAAATCGATCACAGCCAGAAATAAAAACAGATGACTATCTGACAAGCTATCACTAAATAAAAAAATAAATTAAGATTACGAGCTTTTGATGATTACCTCTTTTCCTGAAATTTGGTTATTTGGAGTTTCCTAGCCACACGGATCTCCCAAACCGAAAAGTCAAGTGGTCGATTTCTTTTCCAAGTGTCAGCATGCTCTGTCTCAGGCACTGCAGACTTTTCAGGGAGATGTGGTTGGAAACACTGTCTCCTTTCCATCCTAGCCAAGCTCCTGAGCCACGCTGGTATGGAGGACAGGCAAGATCAGTGTTTGGACTCTTCCGAGTAAAGGTAGAAATCTTGGCAAATGCTTTGGATGCACTGGGTGCGTTATTCCTAGCATGTCTTCCTGAAACATTGCATGGTCCAGTCATGCCATATGGTCTAACAAACAAGCTTAAGGTTTAGAGTGTTGTTGCTTAGATCACCATCCCTTAGGCCTTAGGAAATTGAAGCTCATGTACGCAATTAAATCCAGTTAAATAAAGGCTAAAATCCATCTTGTCTTTATATCATCTTGAGTGCTGACCTGAAACAAGTGTTGTGTTTGCATTTTTCAATGATCTCCACAGTGGAGATCAAATATCCCATTTCTCACGCTGGGATTAATAAGTGACTCCTGGCTCATAGACCCCTTCAACTTCCATGATGCCAATACATCTAACACTCTGATTTCCAAATATTTTAGCCACTTGCATGGTTGCCATTACTGCAGTGTCTGATCAGTCTCAGCCTCGAATGTGTCTAAACCCATCACATCTCTGTGATGACAGCTGCTCCTTTGCCAAGAGTACAGACGGACAGCTCTGGGCCAGAGAAGGGAATATGTACCTCGCACTGTGGCAGACACCTTCCAGCTCCTTGGAGTCCTTGGCTGCTGGCACAATCACTGCACCAACTTTTTTTCCCTGTTTTCCCTCTAGCAAGAGAGATGGGCCAAATCCCACTGGCATCTATGAGCATCTTACCATGGACGTCACAAAGTTTCTACTGACTTCAGCAAACTTGGCTCAAACCTAATTGCTTCTGCCAGCCTTCCTGTGTTCCTGGACTTTGCAGGGTAACTGCTAAGGACAGAAATAAATCCTTTGTTTACTCTGGTAACTGGAGAGCTGCTTTAACCTCTGGCTAAAAACAGGTGCATTTTCCTATCAGGTTCATGAGTCACTTGTCCCAGGAAAAACTGGTGAACTTGGAAAGCCCAGTGCTCATGGAAAAACAGGAAAGGATGACTTTTTAATTGAATGGTGGCAAATCTCATAATCTGGACATCCTGGGTGGCTTTTTTCTTTTTTCTTAAGTCATGTTAACTCATTGGTTTAACACAGTTCAGGTCTGTTCCCTGCAAATTCCTGGTATTTTAGCATCACATCCAGTTTGGGATGGAAAGCATTACTGGTATTTGACTCCTAGAGGAAACAGCAGGTGTAATGTGTGACTACATAAAGAGCACAGGCAATTAATACCTCCGTAATAGATTTTGTGCTTGGTCCAGCATAATCAGGTCTTTCAGCACAGGTACTTGTATTTATTCTTCTCTTCTCTTCTCTTCTCTTCTCTTCTCTTCTCCTCTCTTCTCTTCTCTTCTCTTCTCTTCTCTTCTCTTCTCTCCCTTTTCTACAGAGCTGTTTTCACAGAAAACAATATTGCTTCTCACATACCATCTGGTCAGGAACAGCCAAGGAATTCTTAAAAGGTGACTTCAAGGTGCCTTTTTTTTGATGAATTAAAAAAAAACAAAAAAACACACACACACACACAAAACCAAACCTGAAATATTATTCCTCTCCAATTTTAACACCAGAAATTCAAGTCTTACCACCCTGTTTTCCACAGCTGTAGACTTATGATGACATCCTGAGAAGCTGCTCAGGGGATCTTTCTCCACGGCACAGTTAACTCATTTTCTGACTCAAAATAAAATCAGTGGCTCTTGCCATACACAGAAAAGAAACTTCTGACAGGCCAGAGTATGCTCCCAGTCCAGAGCAGATCATGTGGTTGGATGTAGAGTGCAAAACCTTGGACTGGACCTTACCTGTTTTGCCCTGTGACTGCAGACAGGAAAATGAAATAAAAATAATTTAAATTCTGGTGATTCTCCAATGTACCTCCTGTAGCTCCTCTGGGGCAGCCAAGTGGCAAAATAATCACATAGCCTCTGAGCACCAGAGAAGTCTGGCTCTGTGGCCAAACACACACAGATTAGCACAGCACCATCATCAAAGTCACAGAAATACAGGCAGGTTTCTGCTTGAGATGGGGCCAGGTTAACTGTGCAGTAAAATCGAAGCTTGGGGAGGGAACTGATTTTGGTGTTACATCTCTGATGGTTTTGCTAAAAATGCTTCACTGTGTTAAGTGTTTTTGAAATAAGGAGAAGTCACCTGGTCCCTGCATGGCAGGGACGTTCAGAAGAGTCCCCTCTTCATGCCTGTCCTTTGAGGAAGTTCAGTGCATGAATGGTAAAGAGAAGACTCAACATTCTTGGCACTGTAAATTAAGTGGGTAAGTATATCTTTGGTGTAATGGAGGAAAACATACATAAAGCCCTCTCAAGAGAGATATGCAGAGGAGCATGACCAAAGCATCTCTCCCTTTACAAAAATCAAAGGCTTTCTTTGTTTGATATAATAATACACAAATATTTCCAGTTCCTGCCCATCCCCACCCCATTCCTCCTTCTCCCCCCGCCCTTTCTCACTTCAGGTCTCTTGAAATGACACCGGCACGACCTACAAAACCAGTAGAAAGTCAGTTACTCACACATATTATTGCAGGGCTAATTTTTAACCTCTTCCAGCTGCACAGTCAGCTGGCTCAGTAAGACCTGTTCCTCCAGGCAGTTATCAAGTGACAGCTTTCCATTCCTGTCATGCATGATTTGGAGGATCCTGCACCAAGCAGAGTCTCACGGAGCTGCACAGTGTGCTCACATCCCCATCCTGAGGATACACTAGGACAAAAGAAAGAGACCAGAGGACTGTAGAAGCCACATGTGCCCACAGAGCTGCAGGGATGGATGTCAGAGGGCAGGTGAGATGAGTGCAACACAGGCATCCGAGAACAGTGGCATTAATTTGGTGTCACTGTGAGTCTTAAGAGTCTACAGGAAAGGTGCCAATGTCACTGCCAGTGCTTATTCACCATGACCAAAGGCAGTGTCAACAGGTTCTTGGAGAGCAGAGCACTGGCCAGCATCTGTCCATGAGCTCTCCAAGGAGCAGAGCCCTGGCCAGTGTATGTCCATGAGCCCTCTGGGAACCACAGAACCCAGACTTGGAGAAGCAGACACCAGCACACACTATACTTACTCCTTGCTGTCAGAGAGGATCTGAAAAGCAGAACTAAGCCCTAGTGGGACACTTACCTGAGTCAGCTATTGCTTGGTTCATGCAGGGACCCACAGCCTTGTAGTAGCATCCCCTGCCACCTAAGGCATGGGGACAAGTGTAATGTGGGGCCCCACGGTGTGGGGTGAGCCCAAACAAAACAGATTCTGCTCCTCTCTGAGTGCCCAGCCAAATCCTCTAGCTGATCCAGCTTGCTAGCCCTGCAAGCTCAGAAAAATGTGAAATAAAATAAAATTTATAAAAAGGGATGAGCACGTATTTTCTAGCTTAACAATTTAACCAGCTCATTCAAAGAATTCAAGGAGCACCATTCGAGGAGCTGTTGTAAATGGTGAGAGAAGGTGACAAAGATCAGGATTGTGGGGGGGAAGAAGATCTTCTGTCTGTGAAGCTCCTGTGACCTTATGTCTGGTGATGGGTAGCTGCTAAAATGCCTTGCAGTATGACAAGAGCCACACACCTCTAGGCTGTGTTGAGGGAACAGCCACTTGAAATTGCAAATATCTGAGCAAGACAGGCAGTCCCTGCCCTCTCCCTGGCTCCCTCCTTCAGCTTTCCCTGCAGTGGTACCCTGTGTCCCCACAGCCACAGGAGTAATGCTGGCACAGCAGAGAACAGATTAACACCGGATCCAAGTGTCTGTGTGCCATCTGGCTATAGTAGGAGTCTAGCAGCAACAAGGAAGAAAGATTTATATCTTGCTGAGAAACATTTTATAAAGCGTGTGAAGTTTGTCAAGCCTCTTTCTGGAACTACATCCCGTGGACTTTTCAATTGAAAAGCAATTTTCTTCTTTTCAGTTGAAGAAGAGGTATTACCACAGATATGACCAGCTCTGAGAAACACCCCTAACTGAGGAAAGCCCCAAGTGTAAATATTTTTCCCATAAGTGTAGTTTAGAACAGAACAAGATTAGAAAAGCATTAAAAAAAAAAAATCAAAACAACCAGGCTGGTAACGCCTGTGCAGGCAGTGAAGTCTCAGCCTGCAGCTCTGCTTCCAGCGGCCAAGCTCATGCATGAGAGTAACTTTTCCAGCTAGATAAGTCTGGAAGGACAGATTTTAACAATTAACCTGCCTAAACAACAGCCCCAGCACTGCTAGCCCAAACTGTGTGAGAAGTCAAGAGCAAAATTCAGTAGAGTATATGAAACAGAAGCAGCAATGGAACCATGCTCAGACATAAAAGCGACCATATGTTCTACTTTCAAATAATTATTCTGATCTCAGCTATCCTCAACACCACTAGTAAGAAAGCTGGTTACATTATTATGTGTCTTTTATGAGAAAAGAATTACAACTACTACTGAAAATACCTACTTCTGCAACTAAGTAATAAAGGTTTCTCAGTTCTTCTCCACATTCCTGAGCCCTGTGGGATTAGCCCACCTTTAGGGCAGTCAACGTAAGATGCTCTGCAAGAACAAACACAATTATTTCTAGTTGTCAGTTTTGGGGCCAGTGCATTCCATGGCCAGCTCAGCCTGTTTCGAGTCCATCTACCCCAGGCACCACAAACCAGGTGTGAGAACCCACTTCTGCTTCCATCACACTCCTTGTTAAGCCATCACCATCTCTCCTAACGGCAGGGAAAGGGGACTGGTCAAAAACAGGATGAAAGATGTTTCTGCCTTACCAACACTACAGACTGAAAGTGCCAGAGATTAGGAAGGCAATATTTTCACAGAAGGGAGGAGAAGGATGTCAATAATCCAGAAAAATGCACCCTGCAGCTTTCGTGGTACCAGTGCTATAACATGCATTTCTGGGCCAGCTAATAATAGCAGAATATTGATAAACAGAGGGCTGGGACTAGGCTGGACAGTGAGTGGGTAATGTGATGACGACAAAGGAAAAGCTGATGTGGTAGGAGCCAGGAACTGATTAATATGAGAAAATTAGGAGCATGTAGTTAACACCACTATCATCTGTCCACTTGCAGGTGAAGGCCAAAAGTGGGCAGACCGGCCAAGGTGACAGCCTGGCTGCAGGAGGTCTGGGGATTTCATCACCACAGAGGTCAAGTGTCAGATGAGGGACCATGGTTTGATGGGAGGAAATGGCTTCTATTTCTAGAGTGCTCAGTTTAAGCGAAAGAAGCTTGAAACAGCACAGCCCCCACACCCATCAGTCCACTGCCATACCGGGTGCTGTCCAGTCCCCAAGGAGGAGAAGGAAAACAGCTTTATCACTGCCATGTACCCCCAACCCTGCAGGATGCCCAGGGCCAGGGTTTTACCCAAGTGCTGATTTAACAGGATTCTTCACCCTTTGCAGAATCTGGGCCTTCAGGGATTCCCCAGGGTGAGGCCATGGCAAAAAGAAGAGATAAAATCCAGCAATGGGGAATCTCACCCCCAACCGGGAGAAGTGCCACAGTCTCTCTGCATGGCTGTTAAGTGCTCTTCCTGGGAAGTAAATTGCTAGTAAATAAATCAACACATATGTCAAGGCTTGATTTGTTTTTTTCCAATCTTTTCAAGCACTTGGTAGCTATGAAGAGGGATGGGCTGATCTAGTTTTTGTAAGGAATTAGTGAAATCTTGTACTTCTTGTTTACATGTCAGGCTCTGAGGAGCCAGTGCTGAGCCCAGGCTGTGCACAGATATCAGTGGGCTTCAAACAGGTTGTGACAACCACTGAAGGGGAGAGAGAGTCAGAAAAATATCCCTTGTGGATTCCCAAAACGGCCACTGGCTGATCTGATCCTGAGGTGACTAATAACGATTTGGACTTATTTGACTCTCTGTGGCTTTACTGGAAAGTTAACTCCCCCATTTCCAGCATAAAGAGGCTCCTTCCCCTTGCGGGGTTCCAGGGAAACACAGAAGCAGCTCAAAATAACGATTTACTTCAATGCTGTAAATGTCACAGCAAGGGTCATGGGAGGGGAAAGTAGGGAATTTAATTTGATCTGTGCTGAAGTGTCCTAACTAAATTGTGTTCAGATCTGGCAGCTCAAACAGGCCCCACAATACATAGGGCCAAGACCAGAGAACAAAAACACAGTGAATTGGAGAAACTTAACCAGTCTCTGCCAAAGCACAGTGCAAGTTGGGCCTTAGTGCACCTTGCTCTTGCTCAGCTTTGCTAATAATCCTTCCTGGGTCAGTCAGTTGTTTGCTTGGCTTTGAAATATTATTTCCCTGGTCTCTGGTCGAAATCTACTACGCTTGTTCTCCAGGCTTCACGGAAGGCATAATCAGCCTTTCAAAGCTCCTGCATTCCTCCTTCATACTCCTGTTCCTGCACCACATCATCTTCCGCCAGCCCAGAGGCATCAATTAGAGGATAATCCCAGAGCATTCATACAGTGCCGTCAAGAAGCCGTGTCACCTCCTCACACCACTTCCTCAGCACTCATTCCTGTGATCCCCATTTTATTGGAAGGGAAGAGCAGGAAAACAAACGTGACCTGGCTTCTCCAGGACCTGCTGCAGCTATTTGCAGTAGCTCTTTCTGTCAAATCAGTAAAAGGAACTGGCGAAAGGAGCCTGTTTTTCCAGTTGTGCCAACCACTGATGACAGGAGCAATCGGTCCCAAATGCAAATACAAATGTTACAAAATAAGCAAGAGTCAGTTGTCCTTAAAAAAAGTTTGCAACCAGAAAATTGCATTTTTTCCTTTCACAGTAACAAGTTCGAAAACGGAAATAAATTTGTCAGCTGAATCATTGAAGGTGCTTAGTCTGCATATTTCTCAAAACAATACTGTGATATTTTTGAAAGTTGGAGAAGAAAAATACAATCAAGCTGTCCCCTTCTAACCCTTTTCTAAGCATCCTTACTTGCATTATCAGCAGAGGTATGGAAAACATAACAGAGGAATTCAGTAAGCTCAGAAATGTTATACTTTTTCTATCAAGTTCTTAATTTTCCAACATGAATCTTTATGAGTGGGATAAAGAAAAAATTCTTATTTTATTCCTTAACAAACAAATAAACAAAGAAGCCACCCACAAAGCATATCATGACAAATCATGGTTTCAAAGTGAGCATTTCATGTAAGCCTAATGTCTAGTGTTGTGAAATTGCTCCTGAGAAAAGCTCTAAGCTACAAACAACTCAATCATAACACTTTCAGACCTGAAGTTCTCAGGATTCATACTGTTTTGGGACTTTTGCATTTTCCCCCTCCCTCTTTTCCTACTTTACTACAGCAAATATTTCAGGGAAGTGCTTAAATGCAAATAAAAATCTGCTTTCAGAGCTGACTGTAGTTTTCAAGTACACAGTAATGAGTAGGGAGAGGAGGAGGATCTATCTCGATTTTTTTGTAGCTTTGTCCTGAATCACAGCAAGCAGATGGGTAATTTCAAGCAGAATGATTTTTATGTCTGATGGAGAAACACACAGAACAAATGAGAGCAAAAGCCAAGTCTCCTGCATAGCAAGTCTCTCCTGTGGCAGTCCTCAAAAGGGACCATGAAAAGCATCCCTGCCCTTGCAGACCCCTCACAGATGGTCAGAGCACTTCAGTGACACTTCACAGCTACATGCATAAAATTTATAAACCTGTCCTTTCCTTCATGGACAATCAAGGATGGATGAACAGTGAAAGGCAAAGCTCTTTTTCACTCTATTAATATAAATGTGGCCAATTCTATTTTTCTTGTGCAGAGACTCTGTGTTCCTGTACTCAGTGCGCAAATAAGACAGTGCAATGTTATTCGGACTTGCTCTTTACCTCTTTCCAAGTGGCTATAATAGGGAATAAACATTTATATGAGTACATCTTGCTCTACTCTCCAGTATTTCCTTCAACCCCTTTGCCATGACTTACTTAAACAATTATTTCTACACTTATACAATCCTGATGCTAACTGACTCACCTGTACCAATTAAACCATTGTAAAGAGATTATCTCCATTTAATCCTTGTTGTCCTATAGATACAAATTAGAGCAGCATTTGAAGTGCACACAAGCCAACTCAACCTCTGTGTTTAACTCACAGTCTTCTTGCTTGTTCTTCTGTGGCCTCTCTGGCCTTAATGAATGTATTCCTACTGTTTCCAGTTCCAAAACTCAAACCACTACAACCAGCTACCCAGACTACACCACCCTTTTACTGTGCAAATACCTCCAAGCATCTCACACACAGAACCACAGCGGGTTGGTACCCATCCACTCAGAATAACCAGAGGCTCCATGAGCTGCTGCTCTGCTGGACACCCATTCCAGCCAGGGTATGGAGAGGACATAATTAAAAAATTAATTACCACAATGGTAAGGCCTCTTTTGACTATTAATATTTCTTGAAAATTTGCATATTTTGGAAATAAAGACAACGACCACAGCCTCTCTTCTGTAGCTCTTCCTTTTTCATGTATTATGTGTCATGCATTAGACTGCAAACTCTTTGCTCTGTGCAGTGTCTCTGTTCCCACTCTGACATCGTGAACTTCCAACCTTGATTTCAGCCTTAGTGACATGATAGCAAATAACCAGTAACAAATAAACCATAATAAATTTCCCTCATTTACTGAACATATCTGAAAAAAACAGGTTGCACAACAAGCACCCCTTGTGATTACGTGGAACTGGTGGATCTGATACTCCAAGATTTCTCTAAACCCGGAAGGAAACAACCTCTCCATGGCACCATCTGTGCTCCACCCACAAACACAACTTTCAGAAAATAATGGGCAGTGAGTGAAAATGAAAGGGTTAATTTCTCTCTGTCTCTGGCTAACCTTTCCAGGCTATTCAGTTTCCTCTCAGACTCCAGCCCATCGGAGGCATGCAAGGTGAAGGATAGAATTACACATTGGGCATGTTTCCTGTACTTAGTGGGTGGATAGAGCACAACTTCCGCACTAATAATGTCAAGGTAATTAAGACATCCTGCAAAACCTGTAACAGGGAAGAAATAACCATTGTTTATTGTCACTTCTATTGCTGAGGTGGTGGGCTCCCCTCACAGCTCTTTTTACCTTTTGTTTTGAGCCCATCTCTATTTCAGCAGATACGCAACTGGGCCAAATACAAGCAACCCAGAATTCACAATATGGACTTGGCCTAAAGTCTGATTTCTTTTTCCAGCACCATCATTTCTCCCAACCCTGTCTAAGGGTCTGAAGCAGTCACTGAAACTGGCACCTCTGTCCCTCATAAAGTTTCTGGGCCACTGGGCTGCAGAAACACTACTCTGGCTCAGGGGTGAATTAATTTATGCAGTGTGGCCAACTCCAACAAGATGGATCAAGACCATGTATTGCACACCCCCTTCTTCCACAAAGCAGACTCTAGTCTGATGGTCAGGATAGCTCTGGGGCAGAAGAGTCAGGGTTCTAGAAAGGCATCTCTCCTCTTGAGAAAAGCCCAGTGTGCAACAGCTTGTTACTGGGGTTCTGTCTCCTGGATTCTGCTGGAAAGAAATGTTTTTTGCTTGACTCTTAAAAGAAATGGCACCGGTACTGACCTTCAAGTGTTGCAAAGCCCAGCAGCCCCGACTTGGGCATCCCGACAGGATGGGGTAAAATTTAAATTATTCTTCTCAGTTTCCTACTGGCTCCCTTAGAAAGCTCCTTTATTCAGTGTGGGCTTTTGGTTGATGCTCTTTAGAGGAGGGGAGATCTTCCTTTGCCCTTTGGGAAGGCAGATTTTGGAGAGAAGCAACAAACTTTCCTTGAGGCCAGTGAATATAGCTGGGGAAAAAAGCAGGGAATTTTGGATAACTGAAACATTTTTAGATCTCCGTTTCATGAGAATTTTAGCATCAGACTACTGACCCTGCGTCTTTGCTATGAACTGCCTCTCCTCCCGCTAAAAATATACCAAGGACGATATGGCTGCATACTGGGAACCAGTCGGATGTGCAGCCCAGGCTCCTGCTTAGGGCTTCACAGTGACCAAGGGGAATGGATGGGAAACGAGACAGCAGTGAGACAATGCACAAGCCTTTGCCTCTAAAAAAGAAGGATCCTTCTCTTGTCTTTTCTGGCTGCATTCATCATAGGCTGTGCTGCACACAGATGCCAGCACAGCCTGTCCCATACCACAGGAAGTGCCTACGTGGTCAGATGCAGACAGTCATATGGTACCTCTGCCTTGCCAGAGGACTGGGGGCTGCTGGGCTCCTGAAGCCATTTAGATGCATTAGCAGGGACCATCTCAGGATCACTTAAGCCTGGGCAGGGGAATGTGATCGTGCAGATGTACCCTGGCCAGGCGCTGCTGGGCACTAATTCATGCATGCACTGCCCAGCTGAACTGACCTTCTGTCCATACTGGAATACAGATAATGATCTGTTAAATTATTGCTCTTTCCTTTCATAAGGTTTCCTGGCTGCTGGGTGCTGATGTTAGTAAGCACTTTAAGGAAAGCAATATTGATTTTTCCTCAGGTGGAGAATTTCAGGATGCCGTGTGTTTCTTGTTTGCTTTACCAAACCTATTTCCAAGAGTCGTGATTTTGCACACATTGCAAGCACAGCCTGCATCAATATCCTGGGGGGAATTGTGATTCTAATTAATGACAGAGTCCTTCTAAAGGTGTCTCTATTAAGCTTGTACATAAGGGCACTCTGCTAGGAAATGTCCCTTCCCTCTCACATGACATGTTGTCATCTGCAAAATATATTGACAATAATGCTGAGCCTAAATTACTAAGTGCAGTGCTGCTGGGCTTGTGGGGAAAGCTACATGTTGTATATCCTGTCTGAAGGGCCTTGTGTGTAATGAAATTCTGCATTTGCTTTTCAGAACTGCCATATTTTCAGATTGCACTTGTGATTGTCAAAAAATTCAGACGATAAAAGAAAGCTGTGTATTTCAGATGTGAGGGAGAGGCAAGGAAAAAAGTTCTTGGGTCCTCAAATAATATAAGATAACTCTGGAAGAGTCTGAAAAAGCGATACTGTGAAAATAAGAGAATAAGTCCACACAAGATTGCTAGCGATTAGAAGATAATGGTTGTCTATAATAATGCTTTTCCCCCTACAAAATTGCCCTGGTATCTAAAAGCTGGTCTTTGCTCAGAACTTACTAATAATTATACTTCTAAAAATACCAGTATAGCTATGTTGGATATGCTCATTTCAAAATAAGAAAATTCATACAGGGTGGAAATACATATGTAACATGAAGTATAATTATTCTTGCAAAATTCCCTTCCCTCATTAATAAAAACTCCACAACTTGTCTGGTTCATCATATGTACTGGTTTTAGAAGCAATCTCTGACCTGCAGATAAAAGAAAGAGCACATCCACCCAAGAAGGTAGGTCCCACATCCGGTGAGCTTCCCTCAGCTGGGAACCAAAAAGCTGAGACTTACAGAAAAATCCACCTTTCCACAAAAGTCTGGAAGGAGGAGTTTGGTGGCTGAAGTGACTAAGTAGCAGCAATGCCTTTGGTCTAGCTCACTGTTTCCTCTTCACGGCTACGACGTGGGAACAAAGCTGTGGGATAACTGGGGGTGGGAGAGCTGCAATGGTTGGTCTGGGCAGTGCCTTTTCCTTAGAGACTGAGAATTTCATATACACAGCAGCCTGTGCCTCTCAGCCTTCTGGAAGAGTGCAGGCCAGCAGAGGTTAACAACTGACCCTAACCCTTCTGCCTGGGAGTGGGCTGAACGGAGGCAGAGGCAGCAGAAATCCCAACTGACAACTCCAGAAGGCTCACCCAGCAATAGACTTCAGCTGTGCCCAAACTCTGAAGAATGTCCCCCCTGCTTGCCCGTCTTGCTAGGCCACTGAAAAGTGAGGGTTTCATGAGGTTCCAGGATTTTCCATCCAGCTGCTGGACCTGGGGGTCATCTGTGAGCAGTCCGTGACCATTCCCTGCCTCAGTGCTTTGCTGAACTCAGCCTGCCATGACACAACTTTCATGGGTTTCAACCACTTCCTTCACAATGCCGCCTCATGGATATCCCCACGAGGAATGCCATTTCCTTTACTAAGCTTTTCATGCTATTTCTAGTCATGCCCAATTAGCTATTCTCCCATCTGACTTACTCAGCCTTTGAAGACACACAGCTCCTAAGAGAGGCAGGTGCCAGTAGGCACTCTTATGTGTCCAGAATTAAGACACTTAATTGCTGCAGGACTTCAAATCCCAAGCAACTATTAATAGCCATGAAAGAAATGCTATCTTTTGCCCTAGAGACTCCCCACTACTTGTTTGTAGGAGACGGTTTTTGAAAAAAGACAGAGCTGTCATGGCCTGGATACAGACCAGAGTCAGTTCTGCTCATTGACTGCCTTCAGTTCCTGCCCCGGCCAACTTTCTAACAGAGAGAAGCAGCTGCCCAAGACTCAGAGTTCTTCAGATGTTGATTTAATCTGTACTTAGAGGAGTGTCTTCCCACAGGAACTTGGAGATGCTGGATAGATGTAAAGAAGAGCTTCTGGTGGAGGGAGTTTGGAGCAACCCTGCTATCTGCTCACAGCTGCTGGAAGAGAGCAGGACAGGATGCAGTGAGTGGAAGAAACCTACAAAATAATGCTGGTCATAGGCCTCGAACAAAATGTTGTGAATTGCCAGTGGAAACCCTTCAGGAGAGAAGTAAGTCATAGAGGGAGAGCCTCAAAGCAGGCTACCGACATCCCCCAGCTGTCAGGGAGGAAACAAATGCCCTTCATTGTGCAGTGCCATACAACCAACAAACTGGCATCTGGGGACGAGCATCATGTCAGGAAATGATGTCCACGACGGATGACTGGTGACAAGCAAAAAATCTGAGATACCTTGTAAGAACCTTATTTAGAGGTCCTCTCCCATTTTGCATGGTTTTTTAGGGCCATGAATGGATCATGTTGCTTCACACGATGCTGTCTGATGAAGGAGACCAGTCTGAGCACTCAGAAACTGCACCCCAGTGAGTGGCTGAAACCAGCAGAGGTAACCTGTGCTGGAGCTCAACCCAGATGCATTGGGACTTTCATCAGACAATGAAAGGTCACACAAAATGTGTACAATCTTCTAACACCCTCAGAACAGAGGTGAAGTGTTTTCACAGTTAGAGTAGCTTTGTATAGCTTCAGTTGATGAGAAAACCTTAAAAACACTCTTCTCATAAAAGCAACCACAGAAGAGAGATTTCCCATTTCAGTTCTCAGTCTGCAAACAACACAGAGCTCAGGCTTTGCTTATGAGACATCCTGGATATCAGGAATGAGGTAAGTCTACTAATTCCTCTAAATCATGCATCCCAGCTCTCCAAAGAAAACAGCAGTCTCACTAAAGACATATTGCTCACACTATCTTTCCCATGTAGAAGAGAAGCAGAGCCATTCCTCACCAGGTGACCTTCTAAGGGACATTCTGTCCAGACTTGCTGACAGACCTCCATCCCACCTCTACAGACATCTTGAATGATCCTGCACTTCACAAGTGCCTTGTCCCAAATCTAAGGGCTTGGAGGATACAACAAATAGCAGAGATTGCCTTTCAGCCCCACATGGGATACTCATGAAGTCATGTTTGCACTGAAAAACAGAGTCGATTGTGTTTTTTTCACCCTCAAACAATCCTTTGACTTGATCGTAAACCAGCCCCATTCAAGCCAGGACACACGTGTGTCCCAGCGCCATCTAGCCAACGTGCCTTAGAAACACACAGCAGCACCTGGAGAGCAAACCTCAGCGCAGAAATTATCCTTAAAAACACAAACCTCTCACCACCGAACCCAACACCCACTGCTGCACTGCCAGCTCTGGGCCCAACCTACACCTTGGCTTGCTAGCTTTGCTAAAGGCCTCTTGAATTAAGATGATCATGATCAGCACCACTCAGAGACTGGGTTTCCACGCCTTTGCTACCAAAAGCAAAAAGATAGCAAGGGAACTATTGTGGCTTCGACTAATTTTTGTTTCAGGTTTTGTATTTCCTTTGAATGTAAAGCAAGAAGTGAAACCTTAGGCTGAGGGTGCAGTGTAAATCCCCAGACAGATCTAATCAGATGAAAACTGGAGTCTCTGTTTGGCTCCATAATGTGGCCTAACCTACATCAAAGCTGGACCTTACTGAGAGGGAAGAATTTGCAATCAACTCCAAGAAGGAAGTCCAGTAAGAACTCAAGGTAGGATGGCTGTTACACAGGCGGAAGGAGAATCAGCACTAACACAGACTAGCAGATTTCATTAGGGATTTGTTTCCATCATCAATTTAGGCCACTCTGAGTCTGCTTCCTCCCTGCCACACACTGGCATCAGCTCTCTTGTGTGGGTACTGATCATCACAGGGTTAGGTGCAGTGCCAAACTGGCCTGCTGATCCAGTTGAAAACCAAAATCCTGAACAGGAAAAGTTTTGGGACAGGCAGAAACTAACCTTTCTCCCCATCTGAAGTGCCAGCACCAAGAATGGAGGTGGCAGGAAGATGTAGCCAGATGTTCAGGGGAGGACAGGACTGCAGATTTTGGCTACAGTGCAAACCTAAAGCATAAATCCACACTCCAAGCACTCTAGAGAATCCATTTTAATTTGAAACAGCTTGCTAGAGAACATGCTCAGCATCCCCACTGAGCATGCTCACCTCCATGCTGAACTTCCATGTGAAACTGAAGATGACGTAAAGGAAACCAGAAACTGAACTGCAGTAGAGACATAATAGCACCACCTGCAAGGTGACATGTCTGAATGCTGACCTTTTTTACTGAAAGTTCATTCTGCATCTGTCAGGCATAATAATAAAAATAGATATTTGGTTCATCAGTTGCAAACCAACCTGCTTTGCATGTACTGAGGGTCCTTAGCATTGATAAGAAACAAATTAAAATAAATTCCAAGGTAGAGTGGTTTATTTACATTAACTGAGCCAATAATATTCCAGTATTAATTATATATGTAATTATACATTAAAATATGAGAATCAGTACACTGCACAATTCCTTCTGGACTCATGTGGGTACAGGCCATTAAATTTTAGTAGAGGAAGCTCTACTAAAGAGCAGACAGCAGATTTTTCCTTTTTAGCACACACTATGACATCCGTGCATGCAGTTCTGTAAAGGTGGGCTGATGTGACGCACTGAACATCCCACTAATGAGTTTCTGAGATTATGGTTTGTGAACATTTAATTTTAGAGAAAGTGGGAGTGGCAGCCCTATTCCACTCACCTGAGCAACATGAAATAATCTCATGAGTGTTATGTACTTCTGAAAAGAGCATCAGCCTCAAGTTGGTCCACCTTGGTTCACTGGCCATGGAAGACTGTATCCTAAATCTGCATGTTGAAAGGAGACATCCTTCCCAAATGAACACTTTCCTTCTTTAGCAGGGAAAGCTTCAAGGGAAGCACAACATAAACCATAATGAAATACTGTAAACATCCGTTTAGAGACTTGAGCCCGATGCCCTCTCCCTGTGGGGTTCCCTGTGCAGCAGCATAAGCATCAGTGGAACATGTGATGTTCTCTTAGCAGATATCTCAACCCCGAGGGGATGGTGTCTCCCAGCAGAGACTTAGGAGCCATTCAGACATTTCTCCCCAGTCCCTAACACAGATGCCAGGCAGTGCAAAGGGCACATGCGGTTTCGGGCAGTGTGGAAACACAGCTCTCAACTGCCAAGTCATGGGAGAGTGACTTGGAATGGCCAGCTTTGCTTGTCCCTGGGGCCACAATTTCCTCACTGCAGCATGTGGACAAGACTGCTTTTTCCAAACCTCTCTCCAGAGACAAGGTAACAGTTCAACTTTCACCCGTTGTCCGACTCACCCATCTAGAAGATTCATCAGGCTGGCGAAAAGCAAAGGCATATTACTTACATGGGTTATAACCCATCACATATTTAAGAATTCGGCCTTTTGATTTGTAAATGTATTTTATTTTACTCTGTAAGGATTTTAGTCCAAACTGGAATCTGTGCTTTCAAAAACACTGGAAAAGCAAAAAGGCAGCCATCTTCGGTCCAGGCCTATCTCCAGGTCAGAACTTGGTGAGGAAACCACTGACAGGACCCAGTATTTCCATATTTTTCAGATCTAAATGCTGATAACAACCTTCCACAATGTTGCATGAACTTTGATACAACTGCTTCAGTGGGCACAAAGAAGGTGACAGCTAATTTGCAGATCTTTGTTTCACTCTTGCATCACCTGTGCCTGCATTAACCATGGCAGAGTTGGACTCTTGTGTGGATTTTCAAACAGAAAACAAAGACATATAGCTGAGGAATGTGCTTAAAAAAAAAAAAAAACAACAAACAAACCCACAAAAAGAAACAAACCCAGAAGTTACTGAGCTTAGCACCTGGATAAACAAGAAGAACTTCTCTATAAAAACATGTTTCAAGTCTGAACAGCAGCAGTTAATTTCTGTGTTGTAAACCAGGGGAATGGGAACACAAATGGGGTTGATTCTGAGAGTGATCCAAGTTCATGCCATTAGAGGAGAAGGAGATGCTCTGTATCCCTCATTTTGCCATGAATATTGAGTTGATTTGCTCTCCAACACCATGAGAGCCTGGAAATCTCTCCTGGTCACCCATTTAGTTATCAAGCTGCCCAAATCCCCACTTCAGGTAACAAAACGGCCAATGGAGTGATTTGGTGTCAGACCATGAACCTGGTAGAAGTTTACATAGGAAGCACTTATTTACATGTTGGCTACATCAGAGCAAGTCTGTTAGGGCCAGTTATTCACGAGGTACTAAGAAGATCACTGAGATGATGCAGAGGAGGGCTGATATTTGGGTAGATTCTCTCTGTTTATCAAAGAGACACACAGAAGAGCTGGCCTGGCAGCAGCCTTTTCTATACAATAACATCACAGTGACAGGAAATGCATGCTGTTTTCCAGCATTGAATTTCTAATTCTGGCATCTTGCTTCTCTCAAACAATTTTTGTCCTGTATGTAGCTGCACTAAAGTATTATTATCTTTTGAAAGCCTGGTTTGCAGCTTTTTGTGCTATAGTCAAGCAGGTTTTTTTGCTTTGTAAAGAGGAGTACATTATTGCTTCATCAACGGGAAATATCAAGAAATTTCTTTTGAGGCAGAGAGGAGTTATGGAGGGAGACAGGGAAGAAATACGTCTGTAGCTTGTTATGGGCTTGACGGACATACTCTGCTGTTTTTGTCAGTAACTGTACAGCCCTTATATAACACTTTTGGGCAATGGCCAGCTCAGCCCCACAGAACTGTTTTGATCGATGTTTTTGGAAAGCAGGAAAGGAATTGAATATATCTGATATCTGTGGGTAATGGAACGAAACCCAAAGATGATGCAGTTAAAGCTGCAGGCCACATACATGGCTTCTAAACACAATCCTTGAGAAAGGGATTTTATCAGCAACTCTTCCCTGGTTATGTGTGGCAAAAGTTCAACTGAGTGCTGTGAAGACTAAGAATCCCCAAAGTACCCAGGGCACTCCTATACAGGAAGATTATATGATGCATTAGCCAGTCCCCCAGTGCTGTTGGTGGAGTGCTATCTGTACCTAGCAGAGAGGTGCAGTTTGCAGAGCAGGAAAGGAATAAGTTGTGTTGTAGAAAGAAACTCCTCTTAGAACAGCAGCACAGCCACAAGCAGCTTTGCAGCTCTCCTGTGAAAAACAAAACAGAGGCAACCACACACCTGATCAGCGCAGTTACACCAGTACCACGTCCCCCTGACACCTACAGCAGGACACCAGTCAGATGAGCATCTGCGATTTGGCATGCCAAATAAAGTATTTGGAAACTACTGGAGAGCAAGAATCCTGAGCCAGCCACCAGGGACAAAAGTATCCCTGCATTAAATAATACCTATAAAATTATTATGGTGTACATATTCACCTGAGGGTAAAAGGGAACTAATTCTATTGTGAAATATTTCAAAATTACCACTCTTCCAGTAAATGCTGAAAAGCCACTGAAAAGCCACATCACCCTGTTGATGCCCTACTCTATTAAACCTGCTCTGGTGCAGTAATTGACTATCACTGCGATTACTCCCTTTGCTTGTCCATTCAGCCAAACTAAGCACATGGCACTGTAATTTTGGGCTTGCTGAGCAGATGACTGGTTTGAATAGCCTGAAGTCACCCTCACAACTACAGCATCAATATCAAATTATATTATTCCAATGATTCCACAATACACCTAAAGCAACCAGCAACTTTCTTGGATAGTCCCCTTCAACTGCACCTTCAGCTCACTCCAGAGCACTTGCCATTGTTCCAGCTCCCATTCTGAAGCCACTGTGGGACACACCTGTGCAAGGTGCAGCATCATCAGAGACTCCTGAGTCCCCCAAAGTACCAGCTGACATCAGGAGGGTGAAAGGAAGTGATGAAAAGTCATTCCTCCTGGTGGCATTAAACTGTGAGATTGCATCATGTGAACAAGAATAGCCTCATAAACCCCTCTGTGCCTGCCCAGGGATTTTTGATTTCAGTTTTTAATTATGAGCTGTGGCCAGATTTAGTTTCAACCTATGACATTCCTTTGTCATATTTGTTCTCATCTATATTCTTGGTTCATCCTAAATTAGCCCATGGCCCAATCTAGACTGTAACAGTCAAGGACTCAATTACAACTTGTGTTGCAATCAGGTCTGGGAACAAATAATTTCCGTTTTGTGGTGTTGATGGGAACTGTGCCCATGAAAACTTGAACCCAGAGAAAGCCAGATGGTCACATCAACTCCCTTAATGGGGGAGAGGAGCAGTGCTGGCAGAGCTGCTTTTGCACTGTTATGGTGGACTATTATGAGAGCAAATTTCTTTCACTGTCCTTTAACCCAATCTCACATATCCTTTTTTGGTGGGTGGCACATCTGGCTCTCAAACTTATTGTTTCTCTGACTGACAGTTGGCAGAGGTTGGTGGGTGATTTTCATGACAAAAGGGCTTTTGTTTGCCACTCCTTTCCAGCCAGTAGATGAGAAGCAGAGACACAGAGCAATATTCAATGAACACAGCACAGCTTTCCAGGGATATTTTCTTTTTGAGCCTTTCCTGTAACAAAAATAGCTCCTCCACTGAAGTCTATGCATTTCTGGACAATTTTTATGTCTTTCTCTATATATATATACATATACACTATTGGTGTTACTCCTCCAGAATAAACATAGATATTTTAGCCTATCTGCTGGGAAGATTTTTCCGTTTGAGCAGCCTCCCCAAGAGAATCTCAAAAATGAGTTGAACAGATTGAACTCAAGTCTCAACCTCAGATTCCCCTAACCAGTCTAAGCAAATTCAGCTCAGGTCTTAAACCTATAAATGTGAACCAACTTCCCTCACACTGCTCTGAAATAGGGAATGACTGCCTGCATTATATAAAAGATTATTTCAGTCTTGCACAGAAATCTGCTTGCCCAAGGCCACAAGAATATTCTGGCAGAGGCAAGAATAAAAATCTTGATTTCTTGTCTCTGAATCTGCCCCTTAGGCAACTAAAACCAAACAAGTACCCTTGGGAAGGAGATATGCAAGCACCACGCCAAATTGGGAAGAGGAGGGGAAAAGAATTTGACATTGTGACAGGACAAATATTCTCTTCCTCATGGGAACATATATTTCTAAGGCCCCTTCCAGCAGAGGCTGGAGCTCAGAGAAAAGGCTGATCTTTGTTCTCGTACCTCAGAAGCACTGGGAGTCCACAGAAAAGCAGTAAAACCAGAGCACCAACTTTTCCCATCCCTTTCCGGACATCCCAGGAGAGTTCACATCATATACCAATTACACCACTCACCCTAGATGGTTTTCAAATATGTATCAGTAAATATTTAAGATGTGTTTTTCCTTTTTAGCAAATGCTTTTCTGTATGGCTTAAAGAAATGCCCATGAATGAAAGGAAAAGAGAGGAAATGAAGAGTCAGAGAAGTGTGATTTTTCTCCTGCACCTCAGTTCCCAAAGAACTTAAAGACTTTAATTGTGAAACTATTCTTCAGCACATTATAAGACAGTCAATCAAAGCTTGGTTCCATACTTTAGATGCCCAGTGGTGCCCCTCTGGATGTCTCAGCCCACCAACCCCAGCAGCTGGCACCCATCGCCCCAGGTTCTCCCACCATCTCTGGCTGGTGGCATCGCACTGGCTCCCTGTGCCACGTTCCTTTCACTGCTGTCCCCTGGCTGGTGCTAAAGAGCAGGCTGCCTTGATGAGAAAGGCCAGAAAAACAGAAGAGGGGCTTCTCAGCTTTCACACCCTGGAAGGCACGCTGCCCCCACAGCACGCCCACCTCCGCATGTCTGTCACAACCCAGCCATCCACCAGTCCATGAATCCCACTGTGTAGCAGGGCCCTTGTGTGGCATCAGGCTGACTCCACTGCCATGACAGTCTGCAATATATACGTTTTTCTACCTCCCTCTGAGAAAACCTCCACAAAATTACCAAGTAGCACCTGGCTGCTGAGAGGAAGAGTGGGTGGTAAACCTTCATAATGCCGTACTCACACAGAAGCACCCTTTGACAGAGGACTGATGGGCACTGGTTTCGAAGTCTGAATTTGGAACGGGCTAAGGGTATGCAGTGGGAGGAAACAAATGTCTAAATGTGGAAAAGGCAAGTGAACTGTTAGACACCATGCTGTCAGGAAGGTAATAAGGACTGGCTTGCCTGGATTACCACTGCTGCAGCAATGCCTTGGGACTGCTCCTGGGCTGAGCCACCCCAGGCTCCTCCACACGGTGCAAACATGGAAAAAAGTCCATCCTTATGCAAAGAGCTTAGCACAGGATGCACCAGCCCAGAGCACCATCAAAGCCACTCATCTCCAGCCACTGTTACTACAATGGCTCGTTCAGGTTAGGAAAAACAAAAATCTGTAAAAGCCTGTTGGAATCATTGGAAAAGACCCAGAGCCCCTCCTACATGACATCTGTCAGAAAAAACAGGTTATATTGCATTGGCCTCTGAGGACAAGTCATCATAATAAAGCCCGGGCCTGCTTAACTTAGCAGGCATTAATACTGACAAGAGTTCAGGGTTCATCAGTCAAGCTAATTTGTTCAACATTACCCTGCTGTTGCTTATCTGGGATAATCTTTCCTGCTGGAGGAGGGTAGCTGCAGGCTAATGTATTTGGTGTCCCTTTGCATGAACTAGTTTTAGCTTTCAGCCAGTGTTCCTGCTCTGTTATAGCATTTCTGTTTAAAAGTTACCACGAAGAGGGAAAAATACACATAGGTGTCCTTTTTCTTTCTATTTTGCCATGTGCCAAGGAGACAAAGAAGGATTATTCATTACAATTTTTGCAGTTTCAGTGGCAGCACTAGACTGCTTATAACATGAGGAGGTGAAAAAAAGGACTTAGGAACAAATCAGTTTTGAGAAGCTTCTGTGACACTTGTTTTTGATAACCCTGATTTTAATTTATTTTCCCAATACACACTTGGGAGAAAAAGTTGTGTAGGAGATATGCCTGACTCTCCCATTAGGAGCTGAGAAAACTTTTACTCATAGATTCACTTGAAATTCCCCAGCAAAAACAACTGCCTGAAACCTTTCAAAATCACAGAATGTGCAATACTAGAAGGAATCTGAAAATAACTCTTCTTCTCACAAAGACTTCAATGAAGGCAGAATAAACTGTGAGACCAGCACAGTTTAGCAGGGAACCATCAATGGAATGAAGCAGGGGAAGGGCTGAGAGAGCATGTGTTCACTGAAGCATATGGTTACCAATTTGCTGGACATATGTTGTACTCCCCACAGGGCACGGGAGGACTTTTGAATTAAAGGGTGTAAATCATTGGTTATCACCATAGAATTAAGTTCTATCCTAAATATGCAGAGGCTAAATATATACCTTTTTCTCCCCAGAGATTTCTTTTCCCAGTCACGGCTCAAAAAAATCCACCAATCACACTGTGCAGTGCTTTTAAGAAAGAAAATGGAAATAGCAGTTCACACAGAATTTCTTCCCTTTATTACAATACATTTAGGGGCCCAGAAGGGACAGAAAAGGCCAGGGATAAAGTTGAAAGACAGAAAAATGTCTTGGGACATTTTATCCCATAATTTCCAGAGGAAGCCATTGATCACAGATGTGCTTTTACACCACAGCAGCACCTTATTATTTTTCAGGACTGGTGCAGTACATGTTGAGGAATCTCTGAATAATAGAGCCATATGGTAACATTGTCAGAAGGAGAAAATAGGAACCCAGTAGGCTGGGGGGAGGGAGAAGGCATTAAAATGTCCTGGCTGTAAATAGAAAACAATTTGTCAAACAAAGAATGAGGAAGAAGCAGGCATGTGAATTGCTGAAGAAAAAAATTTTCTTTGCATTCTCTGGAGAAGATTCCAAGAGCCTCGTTCTCTGTCGTTCCCAGAACATCTGTCCTGTGAGACTGGGTACAGAGCTGTTGCAAAACTTTTGGAGGACTGAGGAGGAGCCTGGACAGTAGCGTTACACCAAGGCAGGGGACCTGGATGTGACGTGTAGTTCTGGATGTGCCATCAGTTATGGGAGGACAGGTGTTCCTGTGAAAGCATGTCCCGGTGTCCTGAAAGATGTTGAAGTAGCTACAGAAATACAAGAGGCTTTGCCATGGAACCTTTTGCTTGGGACCATCTCCAGCTTCACAACCATATGAACAGACTTGAGGCACCACACTCTTTCTTGAAGAAGATAAGCCAGGAACCAGTAAGGGTTTGGCTCTCACAGGCACACAGAAAGAACTCCTTATAGGCCCAAGAATATCCACCTTTTCGTAGGGTGCCTCAGAGGGAAGTCGGTGTGTATGTAATGGATAACACAAGCAGGGGGTAGTCTGATATGTCCATGATGGTGTCAACTCCATTTTACATTCACTGTAGTTACAGTTCACCCAGAGCCCAATTTACTCCACATTTGCAGCTGGACTGTGAGATCCTAAAATCCCAACCCAGTACGCAAAATCCCCAAAATCCTCCTGGACAAAATGCTCACTTAGAAAGAAGAGAGCTGCCTGGGGAAAACCCATTCCCAGTAACCGGCAGGAGCATGCTGAAACATTACAACAACGGAACTCCTTTCCCCTGACTTAATCTACAGCCTCCTGCAGTGTGGGCAGGTCAGAGCTCACCTTCAAACACAGCCTGGGCTCTAATCTGCCTCACCAGATGGACAAGAGCACGCAGGCCAACAGTGTGTGTGCGCTGGCACAAGAACTCCTGGCCTAAGCTTTATAGCATCTGGAGCTAGGGTGAGTTTCCAGGATAAAGCCACAAGGCAGCACCGAACACAGAAGGGACACGCACACATGCAGGAGGAGGCTTTTTCCACCCCACAGCCTGAGGTGGACTGACTCCACATGCTGCTCATCCATGTGGGTGTCTCACAGCGCAGGAAACCCATCCATCTGAAATCAAGGCCTCAGAAGGTGCCTGGGGCTGTGCACAGTGGTAGAAGGAGCCTCTCCTGAACAAAAGGAAGCCACTGCAGTGATCACAGTGTCCCCAGCATGAGGCAGGGTAGCTGAAATTGTGCAAAGTGCTTTTATTCATTAACCTTCACTGAAGCTGTGTTCTTGAGTGAACCTCTCAAAAAAACTTCAGCAGCACTTCTTTCTTGTCCTCAGCAAGATGCAATTGCCTTTCTGCTCCTAGAGAGTACATTTAATCATCCTGCAAGGGACCAACAAGTTTAATTGGCCCAATGAACTAGTTTTAGATCTTCACTCCTGACTTCAGAGTCACTTCAAATACACTTTAAGAATGAAAAATATAAATGCTAACAATTTTGAGATCACATTTTTCCAAGGGCCCCAGAAACCCTCACTGCAGCTATATTCTTCTGCATATATAAATAACTAAAGTCACAAATGATAATTGTTAATTATCTGCCTAACGTGCAGAAAGCATCAGGTAGCCAGATCTCCTGAGGGCTTTCACTGCAGCCACAGCTGATTGCAGGAACAAAATTGGAAACTGCTTCCCACGCACAGGCCCATAACGTCACTGAAGGATTGGAAAGGGGAAGGAAATATGAAGACCTATGTTCCTCCCCTCAAAAAACCCCAAGGCTAAAGAACCTGAAGGAAAGCCAAGAGAACAAATCACCTAGCCTTTGACAAAACCAAAAATGACTATCCGTGTATTCAAAATAACTACAGATGATATTAAGATATGTTGCCATCATCCTTGCTTAAACAAGAGTTTCAAAGAAATAAGAATAAACGCTTCATGTTTATTTCTTTTTTTTTTTTTTTAGCTAACTATAAAAGAGCTAGTCTGGGCACATATAATCTCCCTGCACACCAGGAAACTCTCTACAGGCTGGTTTATTCTGCTAAGACTCAGTTTACTGCTCATAATTAAAGCAATGTAATGTTTTGTATTGACCTGTCATTAATTTTGGCCCACATAAATCCTTCTGGGTTGCCTCAGGTGCTAGCTAAGGAAGGTAGTTACCATGTGTTAGTCAGGTCCAGACTCAACTGTTTCTCCTGATCAACACCCAGACCTACCACTCTTCCAAACACCTTCCAATTTGACATTCTTTCTGCTTTTGCTTAATCTCCCTGTACCTTCTGGCTTTCTTTAGCACTTACAGTTTTCTAGATTTCTCTTTTGCACAATATGAATTTTGAATTATTTTCTTCTCAGAGTAAAAAGCCTGATCAAGCCAAAACGCAATATTAATTCTGCCCACATTTTTAATCCCCTAAAATCAATTTGTACTGTATTTGTCAATGGTGGTTGTCACAAAATCTCTCATAACTTGCCATGACCAGCTTTTAAGTGTTTTGTTAATCTTTTTTGCTCCTGGTAGAAGAGGAACATTTTAAATTTCCAGCTTGGCACTAGAAGACCCTGGCACATTGCTCAGGGGCCAAGGCATTGCACAGGAAATATGTTCCCTATAGACATTCCTAGATGACAGAGTGGAAGTTGCATGTGACAGACAAAACTGTTTTCTTAGTGATTCATCCAAGATTTGCATGCACAACAGACACCCAAGATAACAATAATTACATGTCTAAATCCTTAACAAACCACACTGCTGGGAAAGACTGCACAGATGCACTTAGCAGAAAAAACTTCAAGTGATAGTTCCTTCTGCTGCTGTGCTTGTACTTCTAAAGAGAGACGCTGCTTTCAGGCTAAGAGCAGAGTTTCAGTTTTCAAGGCCCGTGTCACCACTACTTAACACTTATTCTTTTATTAGTGAATCACAGGAAGTGCCAACAAAGAGGGTATTTTCTGTAGATGTCCATGGGAACAAGACCCAGAGCATCCTTTAAAAGAAATTAAAGGGATGAAAAAAGACTTGGTGCTCCAGACACAACGGGGCAAAAACCCAACAGTGTAGGCTGTAGGTGAAGAAATTCCTCGGGTACTTTGTCGTACTTATGCTTGCAGAGATAGCCCCGTTCCCTGAATAGCCAATACACACAAAATTGCTTTAAATAGACACCTTAGGTAAAATATAAGGCTTTCTGGTTGCACAGCAGTCAGTCAGGAGAAGCCTTCTTAATGATGACAGGAATTTGAAAGCACATATTTCTTAAAATCATGGAGGTGACAAGTGGATTCAATTAATTCAGCCTGTGACCTACTATTAGCTGGCCTACACCTGCTGTCAAAATCTTCTGGGCAAGAATAGCCTCCATGGAGCTAAGGTTGGAGGCTTGTACACACTCTCTGAGGATGCCAGTCTTGGAGTATAATCACGCCTGAGCCCACTCTTGTGCAGCTCCTTTTGTGACCTAGGAAGATAAGTTGAGGCTCAGCTCTTAAAAACGGCCACATAAAGGATGGATGTATTTTCAGGGTCTGTCATAAGTCAAGTGAGCAGCGGGTATGCAGCAACAGAGTCACATTTCCAGCACGTCAGCATCGCTGAGCATCCTATCACAGTTTCTTTTTTGTACCCTGACAGAGACCAACATAGCACGAAGGAGGGTAACATAACTGAAGAGCTTGAGAGATATTAAACCAAACACACTGCAATGAAATTTGCATCATTCTGGAAAGGAAAGATTCAGATTCCCAGAACTGCTTTTCTTTCCTTTTCTTGAGGAGAGCACAGGTGGGAAGAAATGTGGTACTTAAAACCAGAAAAGGCCTTAAAAGCAACTCTTAGGAATCCTTCAGTCCAATAACTTGAAAGCTTGCCTTTACTTAGGAAACTTCCCAGGAATGCCAGAAAGCAGGGAGGAGAACAGAAAGGACCTTGATGCTAACCAGGACATTCCCTGTGCTGACAGTGTGGCACTGCCACAGTTCAGTGGAGAAATCCCCAGATGACTCAAGGAGACAAGCAACACGTATTAGTTACAACCTTAATTTTCTGAACTTTATGCCAAATCTGAATCCACTCTCTGTTTATGATATATTTCTGGTTTAAGTTACTTCAGTTTTCTTCATCAGACCTTTTGCTGGGAAACTCCCAATTCCTTCAACCTTACTACTGTAATGATACAGTCTTCCTGAAAGAAAGAAACCAGTGAAAGACAGAAAGGACGGAAAGAAAAATGGAATAAAAATAACTTGCTTAGCAGTACTACCAAGATGTACTTCAAAACTACACAGTTGTTCCTAGACCCCTGCACCAAAATCTAGCTATGATTAGCCAAAACAAAGCTCGTGTAGCATTATTAATGACAATTACAGGTAAAATTACAATCAAATTTCCATTGATTCCACAATACTGCAACTCCATTACATGGGTGTCTTATTAAAGAAACCTTAGCTATCTATTTAAAATTACTTTTTCCACTCTTATGGGATGTTCATAAAATTAGAAATAATTAGCATAATGTGATATTACTACTCCTTTGCTTTCATCAAAATGGAGCCTAAAATGTCTGTTGAGACATGAAAAACATCAGATTTTGCAAGAAGAAAACCTTCTCATTTTTGTCTCTTTATGAAGTGATTTTCTAACTGAAGCTAACTTCACATCTTTCTAATTCTTACTTTTTAGTTGATTAAAATTTTTAATTCTTGACTGGACATGTCTTTTTTTTTAAGTTTAATTTCAGTCTAGTTTTGCACCCCCGATACTTCCAACTCTTTCCATGGTATAAAAATACATCTTTGGTCATTCAGAACATTTTCTGATGTTCATATTGTTCATCCTACCCTTTCAGCATTGACTCATCTCTGTGATGTCCACTGTTATCTCTCCTGTCATTTCTAATTCATACCTTCTAGTATTATGATGCATTTTCCCTTCTGCACTGATGGACAGATAGGGCTCAAAAGAGAGAAGTGATAGGGAAAAAAAGGACTTCCCTACTGATCTCATGTCAGCTGGTTGCTCCGCAATGACACATTTTTCATTAGAATCCCCACCAGCACAGGAGGAAACCTCTATTCCCTCAAAATAACAGCCTTTCTTCAGCTGGATGTCATTAATCACCATTTGTTAATTAGCCACATTCCCACTCAGTGTTGTTCAATGCACATTTTTGCACTTGTGTAGCTAGAGGTTAAAGACGAGCCATTTCTCTAGGAAATGTGTATAAAACCTAAACTTTAAAAAGGTGCACATGTCAGGAAGAAGTCCTACTGATGTAGGGACCTCTATTCTCATTTAACTGCTCCTGTTAGCAGATGGCTCATGCCATGCAGACATGCCCATATTTCCAGTCACATGGGCATAGATCAGGCACAAAGGTGTGACACACACCACCTCTGGCCCCAGAGCCTCCTGTGACAGTCACCAAGGTGCCTCAGCCCCACAGGGCTGGAGGATTTAAGGGTAACTGACCTAATGAAACACAACAAAAAGCTACACTGACACGTTTAACTGAACCTATAATGCCCATCATCGTCCTTGGTATTTTCATGGGTTTTGGCAGAAATCACATTAATGCCCATACTTGTGTGGCTACCACAAGCCAGACTAACCGAGTAAGCTCTGCTTTAAGGAACAGGAATGCATTAACACAGAAGGTTTCTTCACATGAGAAAGATGAGTAGATAACAGGTGTTACTTAACAGCCCAAATGAATAGTGAGAGAGTAGGATGTGACAAAAAGGCATTATTTAAGGAGACAGAAAAGAGACAAATCAAATCATTGGCAACAGCAATCTGAGGACAGATAGCCTGCCCAGGAAATGGCAACAGGAAAACAACATTTTATGTTGTCACCTACTGTTGTCCTGCAATCACCTTAGGGCCTCATCTCACTGCCATCAGCAGTGGCCCGTGCAGCTATTAGCATTGCTTCCAGCTCGGCACTCGGCTCCCTGATTTCCCACTTCAGTGCAACAAGTACTTCATGCTCTGATCACAACTCCTGTGTTGTTCCCACCAACACTTCTGATGGAGAGGTCTTTCACAGTTCTCCCAGAAATCACATTTGTTAAAGATATCCTGAATATTATACCCACAGGTGTAATATTAGAATAATTCCTGATAAAAACCAAGTGAATCATGGTGACCTACAAAGAAGGCTGGAGGTCATCACCCTCACTTCTTACTGGCCTTCAACACTGAGAAGGTAAATTATTGCACACTAGCATCATATCTGGCTCTTCCTGTGAACTACAGCAGTAGCAGGCTCCCAAATCTAGGGACAACAACAGAGAGAAAAACCAGCACCATCTAGTCCACTCTCATGTAGGCTGCAGAGCCCTGTGAGAACACGTCTGTGATGGGGGAAGCTTCTGACCTCCTGTCTCACACAGCATCACCCCACAGCTGCGCTCTCCTCAGCTTGAGCTGAGGTTTCAGCCACACATTTGTGTCTTGCTCCAGGACCGGGGAACTGCTTGCTGTTTTCGAAATTTGAGGACAAGGAAACCAGCAGACTCTGCAGACTGGTCAGTAATACTGATTCATACACCCAGACAACTGGGCTGATCCAAGACAGACCATGTTTGGGAAAGGGAGAGCTGCAGGGAATCAGCTTTGCTCAGCAGCAGGTGATGTAACGTCTCTGGAAAGCAAGATGGGCAGAGAGCTCCGGTGCATCCTCTCTCCGTCACAAGAACTGGAGATGGAGAATATTCACACAAACGTGAGAAAAAGCAGAACAGAGGGAGGAAGGAACAAGCAGACGGGGAGGAGGAGGTGCTGAAAACCGGCAGGGGAACAGCTCTTTCTGGGAGAGCGTAGAAAGGATTTTGCACAGCAGAAAGCTGTCGTCAGTTATTTTTGTACAGATTTAAAAGTTCACCGAACCCAGCTCTGGAAGTTGCATGTTGTGTTTTTGGCTGGCAATATCAACATACCATATGGAGACGCCTCAGTGTGAGCTTTACAATATTGTTTGGATTTGATATTGACGTATTTTCATTACTGAACCTACCTTTAATTTTATGTTCTTTTCTTTTGGTGTACTACCGATGAAACAAACACATAAAACAAAGAAGCAAAAACTAAAAACAACAAAAGAAATGCACAGGCAAATCCCTGTGTTTTGAATTAGACCTGAAATTCATTGACTTTACTATCCTGTCTTTAACAGCATCTACCAAACATGGTAGATTCTAGACAAGAGGAAGAGGCAAGAAACACTATACTACTGTAGATGCCATGGATGCTGTTTCTCCATGTTTGTCCCGTTATATTGGATTGCTTCCCTCTTTTAGGGATTTGCCAAACTAGTGGTGTAAAGGAAGGGAACAGTCTAAAGATACTCCTTACACTTACCAGTGTAATAAGAAATGAAGGGCAAATGGGCAAGCGAAGACAAGCTCACCTTCTATGCTACAAGAAGATCCCTAGCAGAAAATAATCTGGAACAAAAACTTACAATGGATGAAAGCATAGAGGCTGAAAGGACTGTAACATATAGGGTAGTGAAGAACCAGAGATTCCAGAAACCTGGGAGATGCATCCTCTTCCTAGTTTCCCTTCCTCTAAAGATATTCCACTGCTGAAATTGTGCTTTCTGTACTTTGAAAAATTCAGGGTTTTTGTCACTCCTGACTACTTGCTGCCAAAGGCAAGATGGTCAGTTAATTAAACGCCATGCAGCTGCCCTGGTCACAACACTTGGCATTGAAGCCTGAGGACCCCCTAAGGAGAGGAGAACCACCGTGGCCTTTAAGGCCAGCCCAGCTGATGGCTGAATGGAGCTGCTGAGAAAGAGCAGGAAGAGTCAGAGGGTGGGTGCAAGTCTCCAGCCATGAGAATCACTGTTGAGAGGGGAGGATGCCTTACTCTGCAGACCCAGCATGTTGTAAGGATATCAATTAATTACATGGGCCGTGGGCATGTGGAAGAGGAGAATCACAAAAAGTATCCTCTGAGCTGCACAGAGGAGCTGCAGGAATACAAGGGAAGTCTAAGGGAGGCCATCTTCCTGAGGCCAAACCCAGCATGTGGGTGCCTGAAACCTGTGTGGGGCTTTGTTTGTTTGATTTTGGTTTATTGTTTTCTTTGTTTTGTTTTTCACAAAGTATTAAGATTGTAAACTTTTTAGAACATGAGCACTGTTGACTACATTACTGTTGTGCTTAACACCTTGTGTCCATGTCCTGGATAGGGTTGCTTATTGCTGCTGTAATATGAAATCAAATATCCAACAGTATCCAGCAAACACCCTGGGCTAGATTTGAACCCAAGAGCTGTGCAGTGCAAGATTTTGCATTTTGCAAGCTTCTCTTCAGTGAGTCACGAGCCTTGGCTAATACTTTTTTGCTACAATACACACATGGTAGTAAAACTAAACCTTCCTTTGCTAATTACCATCACCATCATGAAAGGAAGCAGTAGTAAAAAGCTTTCCTACACATCTGTTCCT
>VYZQ01013768.1:81938-97483 GCA_013400655.1 Mystacornis crossleyi | reverse complement strand
TCTCGGAGTCACTACGGCTTTCCAAGCTAGGAAAGATTTCCCTCTAGGGTCTTTTGGAGGG
The DNA here is from genome assembly GCA_013400655.1 of Mystacornis crossleyi. Taxonomy (NCBI): domain Eukaryota; kingdom Metazoa; phylum Chordata; class Aves; order Passeriformes; family Timaliidae; genus Mystacornis; species Mystacornis crossleyi. The sequence continues at coordinate 97,422 of VYZQ01013768.1, read as the reverse complement.
TATTGCTACACAAATAATCAGCAGGAAAAACAGAAAGAAAAGTTGGAAATTAAGACTGTATTTTAGTAATTCAACCAGTCAATAGCTAAAATGCCTACTTCTGTCCAAGATCTTTATCTAGTTCCTCATTCTTAAGTTGTCCTTTGACATCAACACTGTTCAAAATTGTACCCTGCCCAAAGAAGAAAATTGCTAAGTAAAAATAGCACTTTATTGAGTCTACTTTGCATTTCTTTAAAGTAACATATACTTATGGAAATTACTTACTAAATTTAATCCTTCCATAAATGAATTTTAGAACAGGAACTCCACAAGAACATTCCTGAGAAAATGAATTAATTAGAATGTGTTAGAAATTACTGTCAGTTATGGAGAATCATCTCTGTAATACAAAAAAAAATATTACTAGCATTATCAATAAAAACACCAAGTTTATGTAAACATGAAGGCATTGTACACATATATAAGCATAAAGTTATAACACTGATAAAATTCAGCTGCTTTGTTTTGTAGGTTTCTTCCTTTATTTTAGCTTCTGAGTGTATGTTATTACTGCAGAAGTCAATCAGCACTTTTTTCCCCCATAAGTGTGTTTTTCTACATACTTGAGCTTCATTCATAAAAGAAACATTGTTTTGTTTTGCTTTTTCTTAGGCTTATTCATAATTCAGAGATAAATTTTAGAAGTACAAAAAATTGTCAAGATGGATGATATGAACCACTCTGAACCTTGGATTCCAGAACAACGGAAGCCACAGCTAGAGCCTACAGTTCAAGCCCAAGCAGACCTTTTTGTACTTGGAGGACTACAGAAAATTTCAGCAATTTTTTTATTCTCTTTGGACTATAACAAAGAATCTGAGGAAAAAGGAAAGGAAGGGAAGGCAAGCAAGGGAAATGAGAAGTGTTCCTTGCTAAAAGTAAACATTGTTTGTACTTTATATGTTTTCCAAAAAGGATCAGATAAATTTTAAATACTCCATTTCTGAATTTAAAAGAAAAACCCAATTTTACTGGCAGTTGATGGAGGAAGCGATCTCTCACCCTCTCTTTCCTAGAGGTTTGCTCCCAACAAGCCCTGGAGCATTCTAAGCAAGCAAAGTTACAAAAGAAGTCATATTGACTTATGGTAAAATAATTCAAAAAATCTTAAAATAAATTTATATTTTGAAATTGAAATGAAAACATTATTTGCCAGAAAGCAGTTTTACTTAAAGATATAAAAGAGGGATATGAGAATTATTAATACTGTTTATCATCTAAACCTCCATAGCCAAACTTGAACTAGCTTCTTTACTAAAAGGCATTCAAGCAATTTCTGTTCTTACCTGCTAAAATTGAGTTATTTGTTACAGAATTACACAGTTGTTGTACAAAGTTATTTCATGGAAGAGTCTGCTGCAAATCAACTGAGTAGAGTCACAGATGGTTTTCTTGGTGAATGATTCTCAGCCATTTCAAGATGGTGATCTATTAGCTGGAGAAAACAACAACCAAGTTACATTTACTATGAAAGCAATAATATAGGGAATAAACCTAGTTATTTTTACCCTATGTTTCAGAAGCTGGCAAGGACTAGTTGAATGAGAAGAATAAAATGCAATGAAAATGTAAAGGTGTGAAGGCTGAGGTTTTCTTTCCTTGATTTTGTAATAGCTAGCTAAGTATTTTTGAAACCAAATTAACCTCCCTGATCCATTACTGTTGTGTTTTTGATGCAAGACCTGAGAAATACTGCTCTAAAAGTAAATTTTTCATTATTAGTTTTGGGTTTTCCCTTCCAAATCTACAGACAGTAGGAAACCTGTCCATGAGAAACATGAAGATCCATTTCTGTAGTACAAAAAACCTCAAAGTTAATTTCAATAAAATAATGTCCCCAGACATGAAAGAACACTACACCATGTTTATAAAAATTGTATCCGACATAAAAGAGAAAAAAAAGTAGAAAAGGCAGATGAGGTTATAAGAACTAAAATTTGTAGGTAGTAATTTCCCCAGTCTGAAAGTTTATTTTATTCCACTGAAAAGCACCAACCTGAGGCATCCATCTTTCCACACACATGCAGAGGCAAAGCGTTCAAATCCTTTCCAGAGAAGAATTTCATTAAAAGCATTGAGGTACATGACCTTAATGAGCAAAAAGTCAAACCCCTACACTGGAAAGTCTAGCAGTTCCTGCATTAAATAGAGTTTCCCATAGGAAATGCACTACTTCTGTCATTTGCCTTTCCCACTATCTACTGTCTAATTTCAGGCGAATGTTGAAGTCATTAGAAGCATTGAAGGGTTTCCTGCATTTGTTTAGACAATTAGCGTAGCACTGATCTAGGTTTACCTTTCTGAGTGGTCATTTTCTGTCACTCCTCAGCAGTTCGATCTGAATAATTGTTGGACTGATGAATAAGGGTTTTCTGAGTTTGTTTTGTTTCAGTGTTTCTTTTCTCCTGCCACATGCTGCTTCTTTCTCACAGCAATTAAATGATCTATGACACTTCAGCTAATGGCTCAGTAGATTAAATGAAGGGTAGCCTTTACACAGCCCAGTCTTTTTTAAGCATAATCAGCTCTGGAAATTGGTTTGATTAAAGTCTGATTGTTTTCAGACCATGAAGTAATGCTAAAACTTAGAATAAAAATATCTAGCATATATGAAAATCTGTCAATATTTCCCATGTAAATTGATCTAATAAAATACAATGTTTTCTCATTACAGATCTTATCTTATTCCAAATGTCACCGTATCCAAGTATGAATGATGGTGTTGTATTTAGATTTGGTATGAAATTACTGCAGTGTCATGGAGGATACACTATGGAGCTGAGTGGCTGAAAGAGTGGTTTATTATAGCTCAGAGAGTTTGATTTTGTGTGGAATTTCTGTGGGGTAAAGTGCACAGATACCTTTTAATACATTTGTATGACCTATAATATAAAAATTCTCATGACTATACAAGATTCTTGATCACATTTCAGTCCTGCTCACAGTAGAAACACCTCATCAAATGAGATAGTTAATATAACCTAAGTTCAGACTCACTTGGCAGTTCAACTTTCCTTTAAAGCTGATGAAGAAAAACAGGCTGTTCCAACAGCTGCTACTGAACAGATAATATAGGACATTTGCTCTGAATGAGTATAAGATAAGAATCTCAGGCTGCTAAGCTTGAGAAAGTCAGTAGCTTTTTATAAAGGATCTCTAAAATCTTTAAGAGAAAGTGTCACCCTGTATACTCACATAATATCTATTTCAGATGTGATTTTTGATGAAACCTGCAAATAGTATGGCAACACCAGTAGAGATATTGTCAGTAGAGATATGAGCAGTAAAAACCCTCTGGAAAGCTGCTCATCCCTTTAAAACACCAATTTTTAGAGAAGATTTAAAATTTTTTAAAACCAAGGTAAGGAGATCAGCAGACAGATATAAAGAATGGTAATACACCACTTTTCCTTCAGGTCTTTAAAACTCTTGCTTTTTAGAGTGTTGTTTCTACTTAGTAATATTCTCTTTATCTGTTGCAGTGGGGTGGCTGCAACCTTTCCCTGGGAGACAGCCTTGGCCCGTGGAAGAATCAAGGAGACGATATTTGATAGATGTTTTCAGGTTTTATTCCCCCTGGCCGCACATGGCCGGAGCCCGGCAGGGACTCCGACAGCGACCTGCCCCCAGAACAGGTCTGGAACAAGCCCCCCGGGGTCCCGTGAACACTCCCTTAAGTACAGGATTCCCGCGGGCTACATTCAAACTGACCAATAGGGGTCTAGATTTTGGGTACACATGACCAGGGAACAGGGACAGAGAAACCCCGTGCCCCATGCATCCACTCATGCTCATCCCCCCCACGGGGGTCACCTCTTCATTTATCCACATTAATTTATTCAGTATTTCAATTACACACAGCTCAGAGTTGATTGTAACTTCAGATCTCCAGTTATGACTTGGATCAACTGCCTACTGTAATTTAATTGTGTTTTTGGCAAATTAGTTTCATCTGCAAATCAAAACATTTGCATCAGATGTGCAGTTGCAGATGCTTGAATACTTGCAGCAAATCTGAATGTTCTTTGCTGCTAATAAGGGACATTCAAGTCGTTTGTTTATAGGCTTTACAAGTCTACGGTGTTGTGAATATTCTAATACGTGCGAAAACTGCCTTGGTTCTTACAATACAGAAGTTATGCAGCCTCAACAAATGTGACTTGCATCAAACAATTTTTAAAATGTATTAATAATGAGGTTAGAAGATGAAAATGACCAGAAAACTGAGAAAAATACTGTGTCCTGTTTATTTTTTCTTGTTCGCTTTTGCCATGTCCTTTTACTCAGAACTTGGATTAAGATGCGAGAGACACAGATTCTTCTTCAGACTTAGATGTTTATTGCTTCTTATCTATGGTACAGCTACACAAGTTCTGCTCCTAAGCTAACAAGGTGGAAAATGGCTGCAGAGTTGTTCTTCCAAGGCCTTTTGAGGGTCAAACTATCCAATTATATAATGCCAACATATTTATTTTTACTTATAACCCAATAATCTGTTAACTTGACCTCTGCATTGCAAATTTTTCTGTCCAGTCAATAATTTGCTCAAACTTATGAAGAAGAAAGAAGTACTAACCACTACCCTAAATCCTCCATCTTTTTACCTGTATATATATATATCTATTACTATATGCCAAAACCTATAATTCTGTATCTTCACCCAGTGATATAACACACTTCTATTAATAACACACTAACAATCTTGGTGTTATCACGTAGATTTGGAAGCCTTTTCCAAGACCTCAGGTCAAATGCAGTGTATTTTTGGGGATCTGTGCTTGTCAGCTCTGAGAGATTAAAATTCTCAGAATCCAGGGTTCCAACAGTCTCCTAGTATAATGTACACCGTCCAGTGCTGGTTTATGCTTAGAAACCCCACAAAATGCAACTGGAGTCTTGCTGACTGCAGGCTGTCATAAATCAGGAAATAATAAAACATTATAACAAAAATTAAATACAGTATAACCAAAGTACAGGAAAGAAAAGGAAAAAAAATAAAAACAGACCTATTGTAATAAGAAAAATGGGGAAGGAAAAAAATACTTTGGAGAACAAATAAAAGATTTCTACTGTAACACAGCATGACAGACTGCCAGTAGGATGGTGGAAAGATAATGCAGTGGCTAGTCTTGAAAAGTGATGTCAGACTAGAGATACAATGGTAATACAGAAAAATGCTTACTGGAAGGATGAATAGACTCCCTTTAGCCATGACTAGAACATGGACAGCAAAAGAGAGAATTGGAAGATGTACAGCATCCACCCAGCAGTGAAACCAGCGCAGTTTCCCCTTTGCTTTTTCAGATATGAAAACTTAATGACATTATGCACCTTTGAAAAGGGAGGTTTAGAGCCAGTCTACACTCTGTGGTCATGGTATTCATTATATATTAACTGCCATTACGTGGACTCTAAAACTTCCATTTCTATCTCCTGTACATCTGAGCTCCTCCAGCTCTCAGAACACGTTTGTTTCATTCTTTCTAGTTGCTCTGTTTTTCTTTCCAAGGCAACTGTGTGCAAAAGGAAAAGCAATGGAGTGCTAACATTTGGAAGCAAAATATATAGTACAATGTAGTGGATGAAAAAAATTAACTTTGACAAGATAGAAGGAATGACATTGTTATAAATTCTATCTAATTTTTAGAAACATGAGTAAATAGAGCCTTGGGCTTGATCTACAGAATGAACTGGAATAATTCATATTGACTTAATTTAGCAGGACTGTAGGAAGCTTGTTACATAATACAAAGATACTTTCTCATCTTTAGACCCAAACTTCTATTGAGGCATGACAAAAGCTTGTAGGGAAATGTTAGAAACAGTCATAAGTGACCCTGAAAACATACATATTTGTGACTAAATTTCCAAGTTTCAGATTTCTCATTTAAATAGTCTTCAGGAAAAAATAAATTCCTTTATAAATTGTAAAATGATGTCTGCTCATTGTCTTTTCAATGGGCTGCCTCTGTCCAGTCTGTAATAACAGATATGCTTTTCTGAAATATTTGTAACATTTATATTTTAAAAATATTTTTAGTCAAGGACCTAATTTTCCTGAATATTCATAACGACAAAGATGCAACCAGGATTGTTTAAATATAAAAAATAATAATATAATTAACTATATTCTCTTAAAATCTTGAGCTTATTACTTGTGGAGAAGGACGTGTCCTTCAGAAAGAGGCACTTGAACTTCACCTCAGCAGAAATGAAATGAGAGAAGAGTCATAACGGAAAAAAATCATCTATGAGAGGCAAACTCTAAATTGGTGTAGCTATGGCAGTTTGTACCAGGAAAGAATTAAGCTGACAGCCTCAAGGCACATTCTCTACTCCCAAAAATAAAAATGGTTTAGAGATGTGCATTAAAATTTTTGACAATGCCACACCTGATCTCTTGAGGGAGGGGGTCTAAAAAGAATAACCAGTGGAAAAAATGCAGTTGTGTTTATATCAGTTTCCATCAGTTTCTATCTGATTTCTAGGACAAATTACTGCCTGCAGCTGATGTACACAGAGCTCCTAACTAGCTTCTTTAATTGGTTGCTTTACATGGAGTCAGATAATATTGTTAAGCAACAAAATGTTATAATGAGCTGAGGATTGCACTTGAAAAATAAGCTATGCTATTTTTTCGGGCTGGTGAAACACAGATTGCTTTCAGTTATTTTTCTTGGCAGGACTACTGTTTCTGCCCATAGCCTGTCAAGATAGCATAGTACCCAGATGGTTATAAGCCTCTAGGGCACCTGTATAACTCACATCAGACTTTAACAGAAAAGTAGTAATATTTATATATTTACATTTCAGTTCCCCCTCCATTCAAAACAAAACACAGCTGTTATATTTTCACCCTGGCCATTACCTTGTGATGTCCTATCCAGCCATTATCTCCACTCACTGCCAATTTGTAGTAACGTTCCTGCATTTTCCTCTTCTTTCTAGCCCTTGCATAAAGCTGCATTTGAATTAAAACATCTCCTGTAGCCCAAAGAAGAAAGCAGCATACCAGGGGATGGTTCCATTTTGTATAACTTAATAGCATAATAATTTTTAAGGTATTTTTTACACCACTCAGACGTACTGATGAGGTGTTATTTCTCTTATTTCGAAACCTGCTTTCTGCCTCTCTTCCTGTTTGCCATGTGTGTCATCTGCACCATCTGGGACGACCTTTCTACAGTGACTGAGAGTACAGCATTAAAATGTCTAAATTCCCTGATTTTAAATTGACAATGTTACATTCCTTTCCAGAGTTGTTGAATGTTTTTCTTTTAATCATTTTGTGAATGATAGATACTTAACTTATCAACATTATTTGATAAGCCTAGTATATACATGAGGAAAATGTAAATATTTTAGATTTTGATGGATAGAAACTTGTAAAGAAGATTTTTTAATAACTCCTCACTTAGAGAATGACTTTTCAGTAAGTTAACACACTATTGATTGTGAAACAGTGTTCCCAGAGAGCTGTTTCTTCTATCCTTATCCTTAATTAAGCATGACAGAGTCTATACGTAATTTGAATAATAATTTTTAGGAGTCTAAAATGTAATATATTCATTGACACTATAATAGCCACACGATTTAAAGACAAATTAATACACCCAAGTATTTATACAAATAATTAATAAACCTTGAGGAAAAAAAAAAAAAAAAAAGGTTGTTTCCAAAGTGTAAAGAAAACATTTAGCTGAAGGAAATGTTCTATGCCGACATGTAAAATGTGTGGTATTCTCTAGAAACATTCTGAAAAGTGGTCACATAATGTGAGTTATAAGCTGGACAAATCTCAGAAAATTAGGGCAACAATACATGGAAATAATTAGTTAATTCCAGGTAAATTGTATTTAGTCAGACCACTTCTCCATGTTCAGTTTCATTTTGAAGGTAGTGTTTGTGTAGAAAACATTGTCGTGGCAGACATTGGGGTCTGGTAGTCTGACCCAGGTGCCATGACCTTTCCAGAGAGAGGTCGCACAAGGAACAGCTTCCTACAGGTCTTGGACAGTCCTTTGGCCCCTGGGATATGTCCACAAGTGGAGGCTGTGGCTGTAAGTGATCAGCTCTTAGCAGCGATTTCAGCTCAGTGATTCCAGCTCTGCCTTGCGAGGTAAACCCAGGCCGACACAAGGACAGGGAGACAGGAGCACCGTGTGGTGATTCCACAGAGGTAACCTTTATTGTCCAGCACTCTGTGAAGGGGGCCGGGAACAGCAAGTCCCTGCTTGAACTGGGCAGAAGACATACGTTTATGGGAGAAGGTGGAGGTGGTCCCAAAGCGGGGGATCAATGGATTGCAAAAAATTTACATGTGCACCAAAGCATGGTGGGATCTCATCCTAACCTAAGAAAACTGCTCTTTCTTTCTGGGGACAATTGAGGTATGCTTGTTACAGCCCATTCCAGGGGCATCTTTCCAAGGCAGAGACCCGCCAAGCCTATCCTCCTCCACAGGATCTCACCCTGACCACGAGGACTGCTCCCTCCAAGCGGCATCCCTCCAGGGGACAGCTGAGACAACCCAATCACGGCCTATTCAAGAGATATGTCTCCAGGGAAGAGACCTGGCAAGCCTATCCTCCTCCGCAAAACATAACAAAAATATGTTACTCTTAGGACTTCTTGTTTACTGCCTTGTATTATTCTGATAAATGATGTTCTTTGCTGAGATTAGATCAGTCTGCTTGAGAATGTTTTGTGGTAGGTAGAAAATACAGAAATTAGATGGAGGATTTATATCTATAACTATATTTCTTTAAATGTATTAGAATACGTGAATTTATCACTTCTTGTCCATATCTGTTCTATCAGATAGACTTAAAACTTGAATGTGTCTGGGAATTGTACTGTGCACTTATCTGCCAGTTAATATTTAATAAACAAAGTTCCTGAGGCAGTTTTACATAGGACTTTTTAAAATCAACTTGCTAGAATGACAGTAACTTTCCTAGTCAGTATTTCATATATATATTCTTTTCCTCTCATTCAAATGTTCCAATACCACAAAAGATAAAAAAGAAAGCAATAGAAATTAATCCAGAAAGTTACAGAATTAAAATAGAATTAAAGACAAATGTAAGGTTATTGAATAACAATTTATTTTATTTGGAGAAGGCTTGTCATAGTTGTGGAACACGACTCACAGAATAACACTGATTCTCCATGGACTCCATGAATATCTTTCCAAGTCTTTCCTAGGTTTCTGACCACTTCTCACTGTTAATGAATGACAATGTAGAAGAAAATAGAAGATGCATTTGTAACTTTAGAGCAAACCTTGAACCCTTCTGTTGTAGGAGTTAGTGATAGAACATCTCTCCTATGAGGAAAGGCTGAGAGAACTGAGATTGTGCGGCCTGGAAAAGAGACATCTTAGGGGTGACCTAACTGCAGCCTTCCAGTACCTGAAGGGAACCTGCAAGAAAGATGGAGAGATACTATTTACAAAGACATGTCGTGACAGGACAAGGGGAATAGCTTCAGACTGAGAGTAGGTTTAGATTAGATATTATAAATAAATTCTTTACTGTGAGAGTGGTGAGGTACTGGAACAGGCTGCCTGGAGAAACTGTGGATGCCTCATCCCTGGAAATCTTCAAGGCCAGGCTGGATGGAGCTCTAAGCAATGTGGTTTAGTGAAATGTTGCGGGGGCCAGTGGACCTGTTGTTGTGAAACCCATAGGATAAGGGACATGAAGGGTCCATTAGAGGGACCATCCCTAGGGATAAATCCTCCCCAGATTAGGGCGACAATGAAAGGCTTCTCCCAGGATGCATTGTACCTTTATGTTAATATACCCCAGTTCTGTTCCCCTGATTGGTCCGTTTGCCTCCCTTCCCCTTTACCCCTTATATGTCTATATCCTAGAATGTTCTCCCTTCCCTGCTCTCCCATTGGCCCTCATACATTAGTACCTCCCTATTGGTTCCCTTACCCTAGTCCCGCCCTTCTACCACTCCTGTGCCCTTAGACCATTGGCTGTGATGCTCTCTCCGCCCTCATATAAAACCCTGGACCCCCGATTGTTCCTTGCCTTTGTCCCTGGACCGCTTCGCATGACTGGGATAAACCTTAACTGTGGAACCCCATACGGAGGCCCTTCTGGGACTCGTTTATCATCAGCTTGTGCGCGTGTGTGTGCCTCCACTGCACCGGTGGCTGAGAGGGTTTGCGTGAGTGCCCCCGTGGCCTCCCCCGTTTGCCCCCAACAAGGATCGGCGACTCCGGGAGCGCCAGATCCTAACGTGGGACGCTCGTGGGACGCAACGTCCTCGTCAACGTTGTGCGCGATAGCCCCACCAAAGCAGCTTCTTGCAGAGATGATTTTGGGAAGGTTACAGAACTTTTACCACCAACAAAATGTATCTCTGTTCACATCAAGGGAATTGCAACTAGATGATCTTTAAGGTCCCTTTCAACCCTAACAGTTCTATGATTCTAATAAATCATAATTATAAAATTGAAATCTAAATCAGTTCTAATCTTTAGGGAACAGTTATGACCACACACACACACACACACACACGTGCACGCAATCCAGAAGTGCAAAAATCACTAGTGTGGCAAGCTCTGTTGCCTTCTCCTAAGGCATCAGCTCAAGACCTGATATCAAGTTGAGAAGATAAATTTCATCAAGCAGTGTATTTAGTACCAGAAAGATTACAATGTCTAAAAATATCAGCCATTGTAATTTGATTTTTAAGTCATCATGTTAAGAATAAAATTTTTAAAAACAGAAGCCTTGCAGGATGGACTTGCCATACAAGAGAGTGATTGTTTTTTACTTTAAGGAAGATAAATTATTCTTGGAAAGATTGTGTGTATAAATCAATACAGGTAAATACAGTTAAAATCTTTATTATATATACACATATTTTAGAATGTGTATATATACGTACACTGATCAAATATATTTAAAGTTTAAATATCTAACTGAAATCAGTCCCAGGTTTATGATCAATTTTGTTTCAAATGTAGCTGCACAGGATATGACAACTTGCATATTTTTTGTTTCTTTGATACTTAACTGTTATTAAGATCCAAAAGTTATCTAGATTTTTTCTTTCTCTTGAATTGATCAAATTGCTAAACAAGAAATACTTTAGAAATGTCTCAGCTGCCTCTTAGCACAGAAATTCTGGAAAGAGACATTTTCTTTCAAAAACAGAAATAAATTCTAATTTTATTAGATGGATATAGGTGGAAAAATAGACCAGCTGCCAACACAAAAGTTCCTCTCCAGATCTGAAACAGAACCAGCAATTCACGATGATTACAGATTAGAAGTGTTTCAAGTTTAAATTAAATTGTAAATTCAACAATTTAAACAAAAAGTGCATTAGGTTTAGAACAAAAATTATGTTAGCAAAGAGAGCAGTATTGAGTTGTTAACTATTCTTAGGATTTGTGGCACAATTAGTGGAATAACAAGATATTAGAAGGAAAAGCGGGTAAAAGGGAATACAGCAATGTCTGTATTGATGGCACAACTCCATTTGAAATTCTTTGATGGTAACCCTTCTTTTGGGGATCAAAGCCAGTTTTCTCTGGCTGCTTGTTCTTGCTCTTCTAAAGCATCTTCCACTATTCCAGAAGAAGTTGTTAATGCAGGCACATACTGAACTAGATGGGGAAACTGTGTTGTTTTGGACAGTTTGGGGTTTTTTTGGTTTTTGTTTTGGGGGTTTTTTGGGTGAGTTTTTTGGGTTTGTTTGGCTCTTTTGTTTGTTTTGGGAGTTTGTTTGTTTGTTTGTTTGTTTTCCATTTGGCTGGTTTATTTCCCTAGTCCAGTTGAGGTTTGGGTAGAGAAACAGACTGGCCAACTGATGTAGGGGCAATATCTCACAGTCACATGAGAGGAACAAAGGCAACACTAAGACCAAATCCAAAGGTAGAAAAATTAACTGTCAACCCCAACCTTAACAAAGATATTCTTTATTAGTAGCAGACGGAAATTTTCACCACAATGTACCTCCTTTCATTTAAAGTGTATTTGCAGCTTTGTTTTGGGTTTTTCAACTCTACTAGAGATGAAAGTTTTAGATCAGTAGAAACAAGATAATTTAATACAAATCATAAGGGTATATGGATGAGTAAGTAGGTAAATACAGAGGCCTAGTTTTCGTCTGCCAAGGAGAAAATGTCTCAGAAACTGATCCATTTTGAAAATTTCAATTTTGTCTCCAGTCTTACACAGAGGGAAAACCTTTTATCCAAAGAAGAAAATGTTTCGTTTCACTTCTGTGCAGCAAGGTTTTGCTAAATTTCTTCAGTCGCTTCAGTGGCAGAAAAGTGAAGTATTTTTAAATTAAAAGGCAATAATCTATTTATGATAGTAAAAGATGTCTTTTGACAAAATAAGATCCTGAAGGATCTTTACCCAGCTTTATAATGGAAATAAAACTACTGTATTATCCAAAAAGTTACAAAGTTATTTAGATTAGAATCCTACTTTTAAAACATATTGTGCGTCTCTCACAGTACAGTAAAACCTATTATTCTCTAGCCTTTTAAACACAGAAAAGGCCTTGAAATTGCATACAAGTATCTACCTTGAACTTTTAAACCATTTATTTAACTAGTTAATGCAACTCACTATTATCAATGAGAATACATCTTCAGGGGAAATTTTTCTTAGCTTTGGACTAAGAACTGTCATAAACGTGATTTTTTCTTCTTCGCTAAAATGTGACAAAACAACTCTTGCACCTAAAATTGTTTTTCTTGCACTTAGAACACTTTAGGTAAAATAACATAAATCACAGAAAACAAATTCTATTTCATTTACATGACTGAAATCGTACAACAATCCACTGCAATAGAGAAAGTCTTCAAATACAGAAGTAATAAAGAAGACAAGATGGGACCGGTAGTGTTTATTCTTACATATCATTTTTTCAGCTTCTAATAAAGAAGATCCTGAAAAATGAATACAGTATAAAAGGAAACTCTTTTTTCCTGTCTTCTTTGTTCTCTGTTTTTGGCTTTCTCTCATAGCTCTTTTTTCCACCTAACACATCACCAAGCAAATCAAATTCCCTAAAGAATGAGCTGATGGACCCTGAAGCAAAGTCTGATAATATTGTGGCTTACAGAAGAAAAGAGACATAGAAAAGAGACTAAATATAGTATGCTATTTTCCTCATCAAAGATATTTTTATGTTGAAATTATTTGGCTGTTACTAATTAAAATAGTAGTCTTCATCAGAATGTTCTTCTGCTGAGTAAAATTTCCTCCTTTCACTTCAGTTCTTAGAGTTCAAAGCTGTAGAATGTCAGCTTTTCATCTTGTGAAGCTAGAATTTTTCCTTTCTTGCTTTTGTTCATCTAAAACACCTCAGAAAAACGCATGTATGTGTCAATGTCCCAGTGCCACCATGAGTCCAGAGGAGGGGGAAGGATTGCAGGTCAGCAGGAGAGCACCTGAAGAGCAGCACAAAGGAATTCCATCTTCTTGGTCAGAAAATCATCTTCATCAGGGGTCCAAATTAAATGCGTCTATACAAACACACACAGCACAGGAATAAATAAGTTGGAGACATACATATGCCTACAGGGCTTTGATCTTATTGGTATCACAGAAACATGGTAGGATCGCTCCTATGAGTGGAGTGTTGGAATGGAAGCATATCGGCTGTTGAGGAAGGACAGGCAGAAGAAACAAGGAACAATTTCAATGACCCACTGGAGTGCATGGAGCTTTGTCTGTGGATGGATGAGAAGCCAACGGAGAGTTTATTGGCCAGGATAAAAGGGAGGGCAAGGTCAAGTGATGTTATAATGGGGGTTTGCTACAGGCTGCCTGACCAGGAAGACACAGTGAACGAGGCCCTCTCTATGCAGAGAGGAGTAGCCTAAGGTTCACCTGCTCTTGTCCTGGTGGAGAGCTTCGACCACACTAATACCTGCTGGAGTGACCCAAAAGACTAAATTTTGTGTGTGTTCAAATTTCACCACATGTGGAACTCTTAATATATCAGATGTAGAAAAGAAGATAGGAAACAAAAACAAAGCTGATTACTTGGAAGTGTACTTTATACATGAATGTTAGCAAGATCAAATTTTATTTAAACTAATATCAGAATTCTCCTGTGTTTCAAGTCATGAACACCATTCAAAACATAATTCTATTTAAAATTAAAATATTGACGGTATTCTATTCTATCAGTGTCAGTCAATTGTTTCTTCATATTGCCTCAAGAATAATGCATAACATAATCTATTATTAATGTCTGAATAATTAAAGAGGACCAGAAATTGAATAGTATTATTCATTTCGTAAGAGGAAAACTATATTGCAATTATTTAACATGAGCAATGTGACTGATTCTATATGAAAGAGAATGTTTTATACCTGGAAAAAATCAGTTTAATCAATTAGCAAGTTACTCAGATAATGATTCTTCTCAACATATATGATGTGACTTATTAAAGACCTGAACCAGACTTTGTTGTAATCAGAGGAATAAGTAGAGCTGGTATAAGAAAGACCTCTGTTTTTATCCCAAAGATAAAGAAAAGGTATCTTTCTGATACTGTAAGCAATAGCTGTAGTATGTGCAGCTCTTTTATTACTGTAGTTTATTTCTTGCTCGAAGAAACTGATTCCTGTGGCCAATCTTATAATATTAAATCTCAAGATATTTTAAACCTGTTTTGCTTCTAAGTTTTAATGCCTCTTCCTTTTTCACAGCTGCTGCATTTGTATGCTTTCAGAGATAATAGGTTACAGTGCTGCTACTTTAAAGAGTAGTACTGTAGTTTCTGGCTGCATCGCCAAAGTATCTTCAGTTCACCATAGGCTCAGAAACCAGAAGAAAAAGGGGTTTTTCTTTGTGTATGCATGGGTGTGTGTTTATTTTGTTATCACAATTCATTTCAATTAGTTTTGGTTTTTTTTTTTTTGTTTGTCTTAAGATTTTGGAAGTCACACATCACCACAAGAAATTCTGGAAATAGTGCTCAACAAAATTTCTAATGCTATCTCTCTTGGAATCTAATGCAGTATTTTAATGGTGTTCCTGTGTAGCCAGTCATTACATCATAAAAAAAAAAAAAAAAAAAACCNAAAAACTGAAATAATGAAATGCACAAATAAATAATTTGCTAAAAAAATAGACATTTTAAGGAAAAATATTGTTCAAACCAGACAGAGAAAGAAAATCCTTAGATTTTATAACAAATCAAAGATACCTTCAGGCCTGCTGCTCTTGATTTAAAATTTTTTACATTCATTGTGGAGATCTGTTTTCCCACTCCCTCTTTGCTGAATTCCCTGCCCCTCCCTATGTGGTCTTCCCGCCCTCCACCCCTATTCCTAGCCCCTCCCTCGGGTTCTCCCCATTTGTTCTATACCCTAATCCCGCCCCTGTACCGCCCCTGTGCCTTGGGACTATTGGTCCATGTCCTTTCTCTGCCCCTCTCATCCCCACC